>JAJOOR010012073.1:0-48647 GCA_036250505.1 Solanum acaule
CACGAATGTAAAATGGGGGGGGGGGTTGGTTGTAATTATCAACTACAAACAGCCACACAAACTATGAAATAACAATAAGGAGAAAGATTCTTGGGATGTGATCGATTATAGGTAATAAGAGACATATAGGTAATTACAACGACTAGTAAATAGCTAAATATCAGTGAGTAGGCTACACTATAAGGGATATAGTTTTATCTTGAACAACTACCTTGAATCAGGTGATTTCTTTCGAACATCAACAAGCATGACAATGAAGAACAACCCACACCTTAATCCATTCTCTCTCTCGAGCTAAATGTGTGGGATTGGGTTTAGGATTCACTCTTTCAAACTGAACCCAGGTCAACCCAATACCCACAAACCACTAATCAAAAACCTTAGTTCTAAAACCTCTCTCTCTCGAAAGCCAAGAACAAAAATGTAGAACTTAATTTGCAACTACAATTCTTAAATTAAACCACAATTAATGATTAAACTCCCTTTTAATTAGCATTTAAACTAGTAATTAGCAATACCCATAAACTATTTCAGCCCATAATCAGATAATAATACCCCAAGAATTGGGGTTTTAGCTAGACATTATAAAAAAGGGAAAAATAGTTACCAAATTGATTATTCGTCAACTGGGTAAGAGTGATTTCGTCCTTACAATACTCCAATTTGATGAATCTCAAAGTCCCACTTCCAATTTCTCAAAAGTGAACTTTTTCAATCCTTCAAAGTTAAGGAAAAACTATGTAGAGAACAGTTCTAAGATAATAAAAGATTGATAAAAAGATTAAAATCATAAAATATGAAAAGATTGATAAAAAAAGATCTGCCGACTGCTCCTTTTCGTTGCCGACATGGTTCTTTCCTTCAGGGCTTTGCATACTGGAACTTTAGGTGATCACATGAGCCACTCAGTGATTCACTGAGTGCTCTTAGCGATCCTCAGGCTTGCCCTTCTTCATTTCTTCAGCTTGTTTCGTTCCTTTTTGCCTGTTTGTGTTCTTGCTTTGTTCCTCAATCCATATACCTAAAAATCAAGGCATTAACATTACTTTATATAATAAATTAGGCATTTAGGGACACTAAATCTATCAAAACAGAGCCCTAAATGAGTCCAAATCCAGGACTCATCATGCAGCGGTAGACTAGAGTAGTGGTACCCACGGGCATTGGTAAAAATGGTAGAGGACGTTCACAAGGTGGACGAGAAGGAAATTAGTGAGGCCATGAAGGTCGGGGAAATGGTAACGCATGTAGAGGAGCAGTGCAGCCAGGCAAGGAGGTTGTCCGTTAAGATGACAGGGCTAAATTTTATGCCTTTCCCGGCCAGACCGAGGTGGAGACATCTGATGCAGTGATCACATGTACTATTCTTGTCTGTTAGAGGATGGCTAATGTGCTGTTTGATTCAGTTTCTACTTTTTCATACGTGTCAATTCAGTTTTCCTTGGGATTTGATGCAGTTTGTGATGTACTTGATGTTCCCATCCATGTTTATACCCCAGTTGGAGAGTCTGTCATAGTGACCCATGCATATCGTTTTTCAGACTTGGGCTGATTTGGTTATTTTGGATATCACTGACTTTGATATAATCTTAGGCATGACTTGGTTGTCTCCCTATTATGTTGTGCTTAATTGTAATACTAAGTCAATGACTCTAGAGATCCCAGGTAGGGAAAAGTTAGAATGGGAAGGGGTGTAGAAGCCTAAGCCAGCTAAGGTCATATCTTCCATTCGGGCTAGGAAACTGGTGGGGCAGGGGTGTTTGGTTTTTTTGGCTCATGTTCGAGATGATGATGTTGAGTCTCCCTCCATTGAGTCAATTTCTTTAGTGTCTGAAATTAGAGAAGTTTTTCCTACCGATTTGCCTAGTATGCCTCCGGATAGATATATAGATTTCTGCATTGACTTGGTACTCGCCCATTTCCATTCCTCTTTATCGCATGGCTCCGGCGGAGTTGAGAGAGCTTAAAGCTCAAATTCATGAACTTCTTGATAAAGGCTTCATCTATCCTAGTGCTTCCCCATTGGGTGCTCTTGCCTTGTTTGTTAAGAAAAGAATGGTAGCATGAGGATGTGCATAGACTATCGACAGTTGAATACGATTACCATTCGAAAAAAGTATCTGTTGCCTCGGATAGTTGATCTTTTTAAACCAATTGCAAGGTGCCTCAGTTTTCTCTAAGATTGATGTAAGTTATTTTTACTATCAGCTGAAAATTAGGCCTGAGGATGTACCAAAAATGGCATTCAGGACCCTCTATGGTCATTATGAGTTTTTAGTGATGTTGTTTGGATTGAACAATGCGTCGACAACCTTCATGAGTTTAATGAATGGTGTGTTCAAACAATTCTTGGATTATTTTGTAATAGTGACATTTTGGTTTTTTTGAAAAGTGAGGGAGAGCATGCCGACCATCTTCGTATAGTTTTGGGTATCCTTAGGAGACAAAAAATTGTATGCTAAATTTTCCAAGTGTGAGTTCTGGTGACTTCAGTTGTCTTTATGGGGCATGTAGTTTCAAGGAAAGGGGTAATGGTAGATTTGAAACGGTTAAGAATTGGGTCCGCCCTAGCTTGGTAACTTAAATTAGGAGTTTTGTGGGGTTCGCTAGCAACTATCGTAGGTTTGTGAAGAATTTTGCCTCTAACTCCATGCATTTGACAAGGTTGACCAAAAAGGAGGTACCTTCTGAGTCTTCTAACAAATGTGAAGAGAGTTTTCAAAAGCTCAAGACTCTTCTGACCACAACACCTATTTTGGCACTACTGGTGGAAGATAAACATTTTATTGTTTATTATGATGCTTCACATTCGGGTTTGGGTGTTGTATTGATGCATGATTAGAGTGTCATATCATATGCATCGCAACAGTTGAAAGTGCATGAGCGGAATTACCCAACACATGATTTAGAGTTGGCAGCGATAGTGTTTTCTCTCAAGATCTGGCAGCATTACCTTTATGGTGTCAAGTGTGAGGTATTTACTAACCATCGTAGCCTACAACATGTATTCACTCAAAATAACCTATATCTGAGACAATGAATGTGGATGGAGTTACTTAGGGATTATGATGTTACCATCCAGTATCATTCGGGTAAGGCTAACGTGGTGGCAGACGCATTAAGTCGGAAGGCGGTAAGTATGGGTAATCTAGCTTGCTTGTGTGTATCCAAGTGACTTTCGGCCAAGGAGATCCATACTTTGGAGTCTAAGTTCATGTAGTTGGGCATCTCAAGGAAAGGTGGGGTGTTAGCTAGCATTGAGGTTAGCCCACGTTCATTGAGGAAATCAAGGCCAAACTGTTTGAGAATGAGAGTTTGAATGAGGTCAAAAGGAAGACAGTGTCTGGCAAGGCATAAGATGCGACTCTTGATGCGGGGGTGTTCTCTGTTTTAAGGGAAGAATTTGTGATCCCCAAGTGGATGACTTGATTAAGAAAATGTTGACAGAATCCCATGGTTTGCGATATGCCATTCTTCCGGCTGTGACTAAGATGTACCGAGACTTGAAACGACTTTATTGGTGGCGTGGAATGAAGAAAGACATTGGAGTTTGTGGCTAAGTGCCAGCAAGTAAAGTATGAACACCAAAGTCCTGCAGGTTTGCTTCAACGAATGCCAATCCCAGAATGGAAGTGGGAGAGGATAGCTATGGATTTTGTGGTCGGTCTCCCAAGACCTTGGGAAAGTTAGATTCCATTTGGGTGGTGGTTGATAGACTGACTAAGTCAACCCACTTCATTCTAGTTAGAGTAGACTATAATGCACAACAATTAGCTAAAGTGTATGTGAAGGAGATAAGGAGGTTGCATGGCGTGCCCCTTTCTATCATCTCTGACCGTGGTATGCAATTCACTTCCAAGTTTTGGGGAAAATTGCATGAGAAGTTGGGCACTCAACTCACTTTTAGCACATCCTTCCATCCACAAACGGATGGGCAGTCAGAGAGGACTATTCAAGTGTTAGAGGACATGTGTGATCGATTTTGGAGGGCATTGGGATAAGTTCCTACCTTCGTGTGAGTTCTTCTATAATAAAAGTTACCACTCTAGCATAGATATGGCACCATTCGAGGCACTTTATGGGAGGGGATACACATCACCCATAGGGTAGTTTGACGCTGGAGATGTGAAACCTTTGGGAGTTGATTTGGTGAAGGATGCTCAAGATAAGGTGAGAAACATCCAAGCTAAGTTTCTAGTAGCCCAGGGTTGACAAAAAAAGTACGCAGATCATAAGGTAAGAGACATGGCATTTCAGATTGGTGAGCAAGTTCCTCTTAAAGTGTCACCCATAAAAAGGGTAATGAGATTTGGCAAGAAGGGCAAGCTTACTCCTCGATACATTGGACCATTTGAGATCCTTGACTGTGTAGGGCCAGTGGCTTATAGGTTGGCCTTACCTCCTAGCTTATCTAGAGTTCATCCAGTGTTTCATGTGTCCATGTTGAAGAAGTATCATGGGGATGGGGATTACATCATAAAATGGGACCCAATCTTGTTAGACAAGAACCTTCAGTATGAGGAAGGACTGATTGCAATTATTGATCGTGATTTTTGGAAGCTGAGGATCAAGGAGATTAAGTCCGTGAAAGTTCAATGGAAGCATCGTCCGGTTGAGGAAGCTACTTGGGAAATCGAGAAGGACATACGAGACAAGTATCTGAGTTGTTCGACGATTCAGGTACTACTCTACCCTTACTTTAGCCAGTTTTTCCTAGTTTATCACTCGGGGATGAGTGATGGGTAAATTGGTATCTATTGTAACGACTTGTTCTCATCGTTATGAAAAAGCCAATAGAAAAATAATTTGGGCTAGAAAACTTTTGAGTGGTGACTTGAGAATTCCTAGCCTAGTCCAGATTTGGATGAAATTTGAGTCAGGTGAGGTCTAGGGAAGTTTGGTAATGAGTGAGAGAATTAATTATGAATTTGATTATATGAGTAGACATCCATGACGTTAGGGAGCCTGTATGGCGTTACGAAATCAAATTCGGGTGAGTAGAACTCCCGAAAATGATCTAAGCGCGAACGGGTAGTTTTTGAACATCAAGGGTTGAAGGTGTATTGTGAAATGGGAGTTTGGAACTCAAATTTTGACTCTCTGCCTTTGTACAAGCCTCCAGGGCAGGGCCGTTGTGGCTGGATGTGGGCCGCCGTAGCGGGCTAGTCACGAATTAAGTCGGGGAAAAACCCCAATTTCATTATTATTTTGCTAACTTCGTTCTTAGGAGATAGGAGTCGACCTAGGACATGATAAAGGCAAGGATTTTACTCCTCTAATCCCTTTTTTTGATCCGTAGAACTTAGATTCTTGGGTAATTATCGTTGGGTGAGGGTTTTGGCCTGAAGTTAATGGTGGGAAAAAGCCCTAACTGCACCTTAGGATCATTGGTTTGGTCTTGGGTTATTGAGTGTGTTATAATCCGGGTAAATTAGACCTTAATTATTGATCCTTGCGTTAAATTATTCGTTTGTAGACCTAGAACAAGCGCAAAGAATCCGGAAAGGGAAGATTTAAGTTCATTAGGGGGATTCAAGCTTGGTTTCGAGGTAGGTGATGATTTGATTTCATGTTTGTGTAATATATGTTTGTAATTGCTTCATTGTAATGCATGCATATATGTCAATGAGGCACTATTGTTCAAAACTAATGAAATGATATTGAATGAACAATTGTATGCCATGAATCAACACTTGATTTTATGATTATGAGTATATACATTATGGGTGTGCTTGTGATTGTGGTTGTTCTGATTGGATCGAGTGTCACATTCTGACACATACATTGGATCGAGTGACATGTTTTGACACATATCTTGGATTGGGTGTCACGTTCCGACACATATTTTGGATCAGGTGTCACATTCCGACAAACGAACAGTTTGGGTACAGGTTCCAATAGAGTACCATTGTATTGTCCTATCTATTTGTTATTGAGAATGTGGAATTGTACATTGCTCCTGAAATGATAATTGACTATATATTATGTTTATGTGTGTTTACTGTGTTATGATTGCTCGTATATGTTCGCTTACTGGAATAGCTGCGTGATCCTACCAATACACTGTGGTTGTGTACTGATACTGAACATTCTCATTCTTTATCGAGTACATTGCATCTTGAAGTGGCTACTGATAGACCTTAGTTAGGAGATCAGTGATGAGACCAGATTCAAGGGGTAGCTAGTTCTTTCAGGCTACCATGGGTCCTTCAATTTAGTTTAGTCTATTCCTTCGGACTCAGACTGTTTTAGATATTTCTTATGTTTGGTTGGGGTTGTACCCCCTTTTCTTAGATTTGTTGAATTTAGATGTTTTAGTGCAATGACTTTCAGGTTCTAGGGGTGAACTTCCGCATTAGTTATGTTTCGTTGTTTTAGTTGAACCCTTGGAGTTTATGGGAACTCCATTTTTATTGTCATTTAAACCTGCTTCCGTATCTTTAAATGTTCTAGTTTTTCGTTAGATTGCTTAGTTGGGGTGTAGTAATGGTTCTCCCACCGATGGGTTAGTGTGGGTGCCAATCACGACGGTCTGGATCGTGACATGATTACTCCTATGTTTTCTAATTGTTGTAGTTGTTAATTGACACACCTTATCCCCCCATCTGACATTCGTTGTCAACCCCTTTGACTTATCTAAATGATTTCGATAATTTCTATTCCTACAATTGATTAGATCACATTTATAACTTTGTAACTGAATTCTAACTTGTATCACTCCACGTGGGATCGACCCCAACTCTTCGTTGAATTTATACTAGATTGGGATCGCCTAACCTAATATTGGATGAGGTATTGTTGAGCGTTTATAAAAAAATAGCGTCGCTACCAGGGAATGGTTTTTAGAATTCTCTTATTGAAGTTTAGATTGTGATATTTTTATATTGTAGTTGAATCGACTTACCTTGTTTTGTGGGTATTGTTGGCTGTTTGTGAATAGAGGATGCGATGAGTGTGAACGGAAGTAACAGTAGCCAACTTGGACACCGAGATGACATCGAAAATTTGAATAATGTTACTGAAATTCACTTGGGTGGTGTAGGTGCTATCTGTTTACCTCCTATCGAGGGAAATGCTGTCTTCCACATGACTAGCACATTGTTGCACCTCTTGCAAATGAAATGATTATTTGGAGGGCGAGCTCATAAGGATCCCCATGATCATATTCGGAACTTTGTGGACGTATGTGGTCCATTCTCATTCAAAAACATCTCACAAGAGTCAACCCGTCTGTAGTTGTTCCCTTTTTCGTTGATGGGAGAAGCTACCAATTGGTTAGCTGATCTACCGAGGTATTCCATTACCACTTGGGATGAACTTACTGAGCCGTTCTATATAAGGTTCTTTCCTCCTTCGAGGATGATCTCATTGAGAGATAATATTCAGGGCTTTAAACGCTTGGAAGGTGAGCCAATCCATGAGACGTGGCTGAGATTTCAGAAGTCGTTACTGATTGAACGTTTCAAATACAGCTAATCCAATTCTAGGTGTAAACGATCGTTAATTAGTATAAAACCCAACGAAGAGTTGGGGTCGAACCCATAAGGAGTGGTACATGTTCAAATTCAATTATGAAGTGCAAACGTTGTATCGAAAACATATAAATAAATCTAGAAGGGTGACAACGAATGTCAGATGGGGCGTTTGGATTTGCAATTAACAGCTGAAACAAGAATGAAAATAGGGGAAACAACAATATTAAGAGGAATTATCAGTATTTGATCGATTATAGGAAAATTTCACTATATGGGTAATTGAAACTACTAATAAATAGCTACATATCAGCGGGTAGGCTAGGCTATAAGTGAAATAGTTTTCTCTCGAACAACTATCGCGATTCAAGTGATTTCTTTCGAACATCAACAAGCTTAGCAAATAAGAACATCCCACCCCTTAATTTATATACTCTCTCAAGCTAGATAGGTAGAATCAGATTTAGAATTTACTCTTTCGAGCTAAACCCATATTAACCCGATAATTACAATCATCAATTGAAAGCTTTGATTCTAAAACCTCTTTCTAAAGCAAGCCCAGAATTCTAAGTTTGAATTGCATTTGCAACTACAATTCTTAGTTTAAATAATAGCTATTAATTAAACCCACTTCAATTAAGCATTAAAATCAGTAAATAACAATACCCATAAGTTAATTCAACCCATAATCACATGATCACACCCCAAGAATTGGGGTTTTAGCTAAACATCGTAAAAAAGGTAAAAACAATTACCAAATCGATTAGCCATTAGCTGGGTAAGAGTCTCCAATCTTTTACAATGTTTTCCAAGGATTAAATACAAAGACCCACTCTCAAATCCTCAAAATTAAGATGAGAAATCCTCAAAGTCTAAAATAAGAACTCAAAAACTAAGAGAAAACTCTAACTCTGAAACTTGGGGATTAGAACTTATAACTTCTTTTAAAATCCAATTTATAGTTGCCTGCATTTGGCCTAAAAGTCCACTCGAAGTCGCACCTCACTGAGTGGTTCGGCGATCCGCCGTTTGCTCTCTTCCATCACCATTTTGCATTGGTCCTCAGCAACCCAAGTCCTGTAACTTTGTGTTATCCAGTTTGTTGTCGCGAAACTAATCGACCATTTGCCAACTGCCCATTTCTATTGCCGACTTGGTTTTTTCCCCAGGGTTGGCACGCTGGAACTTTAGGCGAGCTAAAGTCCCACTGGGCAGTGCGCCGAGTGGTCTTGGTGATCACTAGGATCATTTTTCTTCACTTCTTCAGCTTTTTAATTACTTTTTGTCCGGTAATGTCCTTGCCTTGCTCCTTAGCCTCCATAGCTGCAAATCAACACTTTAACATTAGTTTAGAGCATAAAATAGGCATTTGAGGACACTTTTACTATCAAAACAAAGCCCTAAATGAGTCGAAATCTCAGACTCATCAACACCCCCAACTTAAACTTTTACTTGTCCTCAAGTAAAACTCAAGATCAGTAGTTCAATATGGATGCCTACAAATAGTGCTGCATAAGACTCAACATGAATGCACACAACAAGGTTCAAACTACTTATACAATGATCTATTGTGCACTCAAAGTTTCAAATTGTGACTCACCATCATCATGTATGCTTAAGCTCACAATGCTTGCTTCAAATGCAAGTTCAAGCTCAATGAAAGTATTCAAATTTCCCTCACAACATATATGATTCCATATTCACACAAAATATTTCAACAATTTACAGTACCAAAATCACATACAACTCTCATACTCACAAAGATGAACACATGCATGACTTCAGCCATATTTTTGCCTTATTTTCCAATCAACATTCGTTTAAGCTTACTCAAGATCACAAAGGTCTTTTCAAGGCTTGTAATGGGGCTGAGTATAAAGGTTTGTTCATTTAGGCTTAGTGGCTTGTACCTTCATGAAGTATGGACTCAACATCACTTTCCTCCTTTTCTTTAATATTTCAGAAATGCTCATAATACACCCCATTATTCAACTTCATATGAACCACTGGATACCCCATTTCTTTTGCAATTTTCACTACTTTATTTCACAACCTTTTTTTTCCAGTCATTTTCTTTTCTTTACTTTTCTTTCATTTCCTTTTTTTTACATGGAGGGGTTCCATCTTTTTCAAAACAATCGATCAAAGGGGGAATTATTCACACTTCTTGACTTTCCTTATTTTTAACCACACCCCCAACTTAGGCTTTTGGCCTAAGTTGGCTATTCAAACAAACAAAAACTTCATGAAGATATGGATAAAGAGGTCAAAGTTGTTCAAGTTTCTTCTAAGAAAAGGATAGTCTCAATGGGTGCCAAAACAAGATTCACACTTCTCACAAGGATGACCACAAAAGAGGTATATTGTCAAATTGGTTCACTCTTCAGAATTTTCACCTAAGATCATTTTAATTGCTTGCTTCATTTCAATCAATCAGACCAATGAGGCAAATTCTAGGTGTCATTAAATACAATGTTCAAGCTGACCTCACCACACAAGGCATTGATACAATCATCAAAGAAGAGCTAGCGTGCAATGTTCATCACAAGAGACTTCATTGATAATTGGCTAGTCAGAACAAGATGCTCAAAGTTCACATATTGTCTCTGTAACTTTGCTTGCCTCATCGTAGCCGCACATTCATTTTGTTCAATTAAGAGAACTATTCAAGTAATCGGTATTGACCACAACAGATACTCAAATTTGTACAAGAACAACCACAATTACACACACAAGAGGTGGCAAATTTTTTAAAATTGGTTCAAAACCACTTTCAAATCAAAACAATGGGCCACAAGCTAAGAACAACCACAATACCACAGTCAAGATATATATAAATAAACCAATGAGCCACAATATCCACAAAACAGCCCAGAAGAGGTAGGTATGGAAATACCTCACCCCACCAACAAAAAAAAAAGCAGTTGTCCTCAAATGCAACTAAAAATAAAACAGTCTAAAAAGTTACATAGAGGGAGGGGAAAGGTCATCCTGCCAGGCTAAGCCTGGGTGAAGTCTGCATGTTCGTCGCTCCATCTGTCTGGGCATCAGTGCTCGGTGTCTGATCAACCTTGGCTCCACTGGAGCCCACTATTGAGGTATCCTGAAGCGACACCTGCCTTGCAGTCTCGAACATCGCACCCTCTAGGTCAAGCAAATCCTCATAGACAACTTTCTCACGAACACCAAGTTGCTCCTCATCAGTCTGTCACGACTCGAGTCTAGACCGCAGATGCAACACGACGTACTTGACCCCGAAAGGGTCTAACACAAAGCTCATAGCATTCATTCATCGCATAAGTAATAGAATAGTAAGGAATTAAAACTTTTTATTTAAAAGCATGCGATTCAAAACACAAGGAAACATCTTTCAAAAGACACAATGGAAGTCTAAGTCTCACATGGCCATCTTAGACACAATCTCAAAACATAAGTAGGGACACGGCCCTTTACAATCGAAAACTACTAAATGTCTATTACATGAAGAAATGAAAACATAGAGTTCTTGTCCTCGAATCAATGAGGACATACCAAGTCTTGGAGGAATAGCAATCCAAGCACTTAAATCTAGAGAGAGATAATCAATTACTGCAACCTACACTTGTAATAAAACATAGAAGAAGATTGGGTTGGCACACAAAATGTACCAAGTATGATGACCATGCAAAAACATGTTTTGAAAGGGACATTTTGTCTAAAAGTCATGCTTTTATGCCATTTTGGTAAAACTTTATGAACATTGAACAAAGAGGCATAATATAAGTCACAACCAACATACAAGTCACATTTTCACATTAGAACAAAATCACCTATAAACCTTTACCTTCACCTTGAGCCTCCACCTCAAGTAACCCTCAAGCTATACCTTGTGCAATGTACAGATAGCGTCCCATACCACCACCCACACTAAGGTACCACCTTAAGGTCACCAAAAGTGAACTTACCATTCATCCTTTCCACCATTACACAATAAAACATTTAAGAGACATAAAAATCACATGAATCACATCATCACATTAAGACCAACATCTAAGACAACTCTAAGTCATACTTGTGCAATGTGCAAGTAGTATCCCATATTACTACTCATACTATGTACTCCTTTGAAGTCACAATAGACAAGGCACATTCATACTCAATAAGTCACAACAAGGAAGTAACTCCTAAATACAATCCAAGTATAGCATGAATCTTTACATTACACATATAAGCATTTAAGTCACCATTCATTAACTTCATTAAGAACACCTTCATTCATTTAGACATAAGGTCAACACCTTCATTAATATCATCACAAGAGCCCATTCAATCATTAACATTATAAGAAACACACCACGACCTCCCTCAAATGCCTGCTTGTGCAATGCATAGATGGCGTCCCATACCACCACCCATACTAAGTAGTACATCCTTAAGAAGCCATATATCATTAACATTATTGTGGGGGTAAGCCTTAACCAAGATAGACTATGTGAGATTGACATGGAATCTCGGTGTTACCCTCACCGAATAAAGGGATTCCTACTTGCCTAAGGTAGGACCATCGTTTGTTTAGCCTTAAGTGGATCCACTAGCTAGACCTATGTGGGAACATAGTTTAAGGGATAGGTAGTCAACTCATGGATGAGCATCCATCTCAAGAGATTGCTACTAAGTACCCCACCTCAACTCTCGGATGAGCACCCATCTCAAGCCATATCCTCTCGGTGCTTAGCATTATTCCCTACGGAGTACATTGCATTCATTACATTAGTTCATTATGGGACAAGGGATTGCTACTAGATACCCCGACTCAACTCCCGGATGAGCATCCATCCCAAACCCAACATTCATTTATTCATTGGAAAGCTCATAGATTCAAAAATGAGAATAGCCTTTCACTTAAGAACCCCCTTATTGTGAAGAAGTACTTTCACAACAAGTCATTTAACATTCATTAGAGTACAATATGAGAATAACCTTTCAAATAGTACTTTATCATCAACATTATCATTGAACTCCATTCATTCCTTCATTCATTCAAGTGTGTGTGTGTGAGAATAGCCTTTCACATAATCACCATCATTCACAAGTGTTAATAGAGAGATAATATTCAATCCTAACACAATTAGCTTCTAAACATGATCATCTTTCATTCATTTAGATCACACACATGCTTTACATCACATTCATATATACAACATCATGATAATACTTCAATTACTCACACTATACCTTCAAGGCCAAGATCACAATGTACATAGTACGTAAACACCTCCACCTTTCAAGTGGATCAACATCTCTAACACAATTCTACTACCACAAGTAATTAGGTCAAACTTGCCCTTTCAAGGCTATGAACACAAATCCTCGATTCACCAACAATTCACCACAATTAGGCATAGATGATGATACAATTCAATAACCCAAAACAATTTAGGCATAATCCATTAACATTCATTCATAATCAACAAACCCACTTCATAAAGTACAATTTAGGAATTGAGAGAAATCATGGGTTCATGGAGTATTTTCACCTTAAATCATCAATTAAACATCAATATAATCATAATTTATCACTTGAAAACGTTTGATGCAAGAACCCATGAAATTGAGTAAAATCTAGCATTTTTGAGAAACTTGAAAGCTTTGAAAACTCTTTTGAATGGACTCTAGGGTGAAAGCTAACCCTAGATGAAGGATCACCATACCTTAATAGATGAATTCCACAAAAATCAACTCAATTAGGCTTCCTCTTCAAGCCCTAAGTCTTCTTCTCTTGGTCTTCAATTCTTCTCTTGTTCTTCAATGGAGTTCTTAGAGAGAATATATTTTGAGAGGGAGGGGTTTTGATTTGGGGAATTTGAATAATGAAATCTAAAATGGTATTTTATTGTTTTAATACTCTTAAAATATCTTAATATACTTTAAATAACTGTCCAAACACTTAACTAGCCAAGGGAGGAATTTACCAAACCACCCTTGGCTTGGCCGAGAATTGACAGCACACCAGGTGCAAACAACTGCTCCCCATCCACGGACCATGGATGGGTTGACGCCTCGTCTTGATCATCCGTCATTTGGTTAAAAGCCTGGTCATTTGAGCCCCTGACCTACGGAGGCCATCCACGGGGCGTTGATAGACCTACGGGGCATGGACCCCTTCCATAGGTCACCCCATTTTAGGCAGCCTCAAGGTTTCCTTGTGGTCTTGGGGTTTAGACTTAGGGTCCTCCTTAAGGACACTTACGGTGGTCCTTAGGGAGTCGTACCTTGACGTCTAACCCCTAAACACCTCAACCATGGATCGGGACAACATAAAACACCATCAAACCTCACACCAAACACAAACACACACACACGTTAGGCTCTTGTTTAACTAGTTCATTTTTAGGGTCGTTACACAGTTTCAACCTTGGACTCAGCAGCAACATCATCAGCTCTAACCTCATCTCCTTTGGTAGCCAGAGGCACATCAGAATAAGCTGGAACAATGGTGCTCAGGCCATCTGGAATCTCCACAGTCCCAAATAATAAAGTAAAATATATGGACTTCAGATGGTCCACATCCTTCCGTAGCTCAGTAATATCGGCTGTTGACACCCAATTTTGACCCTCCATGATAGGAACTAACTTTGAGTTTCTTTAATTTTAAACGATTTGAAATAATTAGTTTATAAAAAATTCAAAATATTTTTCAACTTTTAAAAGTTATTTTAGTCATTTTTATAGTATTTTAAATAATAAGTAGATTTTATATAATTGCGTATATAATTAACCATAGTTTATAAATATTTAAAAGTCATATCAAAAAAGATTTTACTTTGCTTAAGTTTAAATCATAATTACAATTTTGAGTTAATTAGTTCGTAATTAAATTAATTATTTTATAAGCAAGTTGATTTTTTATTTCATTAAAATTAAGAAGCTCGCTATTTAATCTTATCTAAATTCGTCTTCTTTAAGATGTGACCAAATTTAAATAATTATCTCAATTTGGTTATTTTTAATCCCAATTGGCCATAATTGTAATTCATGCGGCCATTTCCCAATTTGCAAAACCTAACCACATTTTCACTTCTTTTAAAGCCCATTTTCAGTGAAGAAAACAGTCCCAAATTCCTATCTCCAGACCGGCCCACTTCAATTCAATCAGTCAACCCACTCTTTTCTAATCTTCAACCAACACAACATCCCATTTCCACAAAAATTACCCGACCCAGCCCCTTTTCTTTCAACAATGCCATCTTCACAGCTTTCCAAATAGAAACCCTGCCTTCCAACGTTATCAGTAGTAGCAAACGTCAATTCACGACAATTAAAATGATCCCAAGCAGTAGTAGACGGAGATACATGATAGAATTCACGGCAAAGTAAAATCTTTCTGCCCGTGTCATCTTCCTCCTCAGCCAGTGCAAATCTCATACGAATTTCCAGCAAAAGCAGCCTTGTCCTTGCCTTTTGTATGTGAGAAGGCCAGGTGGAGCATTCTCCTCGCCTTTCGTCCTTGCCCCGCGATTGGACGGCTTCCATTGACTATCCGTTGAGCAATTATTTGGATTGGTATGACAATCAAGCATATTCCCCTGATTTGAGATAAGAATTGGTTTTGAAATATTGAACTTTCCTCATTCTAACCCAATTTTACCCTCATATTCCCCTCCCCCCCCCAAAAAAAACAACCCTAAATTCCTCCTATTTAAACCCCTGTTCTTCCTCAATTGCGGAGTTGGAGTTTTTGACCGGAAATATAGAGAATCAGCTAAGCCATATATGCGAAAACAATAAAATTATTAGCTATACTGTCACATACAAGTATTTAGGATAGGTCTCGAAATAATATAGAGAATGGGAATTCAGATTTTTGCTTAGTCCTTGTTCTCATTTGCCTTTGCTTTGTTTGCCGGAGTTCTTAGAATCGTGTTTCAGTGGTGAAAGAGCGTTGTTGTTAGCTCGTTCTCCAATTCGGTGCCCGGAAAAAGGTAATGTCTTCTCCTTTATAATATTCTCCTCACGTCTTCTTCTATTTCAAAATGACATTTTCGATGTTAGAAAACCTTTATTCTGTGGCTTTTTGCTATTAGTTGCCATGGGAATGATGATGTTTTAACATGATGTATATATTCTTTGTCATTTCCATGAGTTAGTCGAATATCGAGTTAAAGTCTTGCTGATTAATACTTACTGTTGGTGTTTCTTTCCTTCTTTGTGTGAGTGTGTTTTGTTATTTCTCTTCTCAAATCCGTTACTTGAATGTCGTTGAAATTGTATTATTTCGTTTATGCTCTCGTCAAGCATTAGGTGTGTGGTATTTAGGTTGTTACTGTTCAAGTTTTTTATTTATATATGTCTAAGTTTTCGAGATCAACTGATGGGGCCATCGTGTGGTATAATTGCATTTTTGTTCCATTAGCTTAATTTTTTTCTGTTTTCTTATATCTCTCTAATTGTCTTATTGCCTATAATGAGTTATTTGAGTCATTGTCATGTCTTCAATTTGCCTATGGTTTTTTAGTAAAAAAAATAAAAATTCTTGCCATTTGTAGTTGAGTTTTTTTTTTTTTTTTAAATGTGAGGTTATGTCCCCCCTTTTTTTTTCTAGATTTTGGGTTGCTTCAAGCTCTTGTTTTTTCTTCAGTTTACTACCCTTTTTTCTTTTCTATGATCAAGTCAAGGCTCTTTCCCTTTTGTTTTGATTTACCGCTTCAGACCTAAAGATGATACTAATTTCTATTCTCAAATGTTTAGATTGTTGTTCAGGTTTGTTTAAGTTCCGAGCTCCCTGATTTAAGATCATAATTTTTCATAGTTTACATTTCAGATGTTTTAGATTTGTTGTTCATTAAATGCTTCTTAGTGAGTAAGTTTGTAATAGTTCAAAATTCAATATATTCATTTCTAGCATGCTTCTTGCTCTTGCTTTATATAATCATGTGTATAGTAGGATATTTACTTGATTTTGTATCCTACTAAGTATAGAACAATCCATGCCTTCTCCTTCTTTATTTCATATCCATTTTTTGGGAATATAAGATTATATATCTTGGCTTCAATAGTCTGTTGGAGGTATAGCATTTGACTCCTTCCTTTCATTTTGTTCTCCCAGGATTAGATTATAGCATTTAGAATTTTCTTGATAAATTAATTGTTTTACTGTTGAATCATTGACTTTCTTGTTAGCTAAAATTGAGAATGAATTTGGTTGGAATAGTAGCTTAATTTGTTTAATTTTTACTTCTTTAGCTTGATATTAGTCACTGAACATTTGGTGATTCATATTCTTTTCCTTTGGATTTTAAGTGATGGTTGGCCTGCATTTGAGATACTGTAATTAGGGAAGCCTAGTCATAATCCTTATCTTATATACAATTATTCCTTCTCATCTCGACTATCTAGGTGTTGATTCTTTGCACGAATTAATTCTGTTCGCTCCATTAAATTCCATGCAGCTTAGTATTTCAAACCATCTAGATATTATCTTTATTTGGCTTCAACTGAAAATGTTCTTATGTGATTTTTATTGTTTTTGATGCATGTGATATTGGATGAGCCCAATGTACTGTCGTCTTTCCTCCCTTTACATTTTGTGAGGTCCATAAAGGCCCAAATCCTCCCTTTTCGAGTCAGCCGATGATGGAAGTGTAGAACATTCCCTCGATAGTCAATTGACATCCGTTCAAAAGTCCAAGAAGAGTTGTATACACGCTGTTTACAACAATATAGATGAGATATACAACAATTTACAATGATATACACTCACCCTATACACTGTATAAAAGTAGCAGAAATGGGTCAAAAGCCCACAAAATTCCAGCTTTGTATTGTGTTGTAATTGGGCCTAATCCCCTTTTTTGTTTAGTCATTATTAACTTGTTAGTTCTTAGGACAAGTGGAAGAATTGAGCCAAAGGCCCAAAAGAAAAACATTTCTTTTATGTTAGACTAGGACAGGTACCAGTGATTTAAATGGCCCCAAAACTAAATTAGGCTCAAGTGCTGGTCTAGGCGAACAAAAAACCAGACTTGGGCCCAATGCCCTCTCTCTCCTTATTTAATCCGTATTTCGTATCTTCTTAATTGTTTATTTGATAGTTAATTTTAAGGTTTTTCCTTAATTCAATTACCCAAAAGATGATTTAACCATAACTGTTAAAATCAAATAAGTATATTTTATTTTACTTGACTTTAAAATATCAAGTACTTAAGTAATATCGTTATACTATCTCCCTTTCCCTTTAAAATCAATTTCAAGAGTTAAGTTGTTATCTCTTCAAACAAAGAATGCTTATATTTTAAAATCATTTAGCCAAATAGTTAATTATTGGATAACCACATGATAGAGGATGTTCTAGGTGCTTTAAAACCCTTCATATAGCATTAATATGAACCCCGAACCCTATAAATATTTTCAATTTATTTATGTTTTAATCTTTTTGACAAATTAGTTTATTTTAGTGGCAACTCTAAAACCTGTTTTCTTTTAAATAAAGCATAATGGGGACTCATCTGGGGAATCAAATAGGTTCTAACCTTAAATTAACTTATTTGGCCATGTGTTTAATTGTTTATTTGTTTTAATTATGGTATATTTTAAACTATGGCATTCATGGCTTTTATTCTGCCAAACAACAAATAGATTGCATTAAGAAAGAGGGTGGTTACGTGGCTATCCACGACTGCCCTTCAGAAAAGCACCTTCGAATTCTTTCGAAGTGATAAACGAATAGTTGGTTTGTGGTCATCCAACATCGTTAATTATACTTCACCCCCGTAGTTTGTCCAACTCAGGTAACCTAGTCTTGACTCTAAACCAATTCTAGTCAACCTAGCGTAGAGCGAAACCAAATCCTTTTTATCACATCGAACTAAGATGACCCAATATCTAAGGCGTGTTGGGCCCATTAGAAAGTGCACTTTGAGTCCAAAACGGCCCACGCCCTAAACAGATGATCATACTTATGTGTTTAAATTTGAAGGATGTATATGTCGTTGGCCAAACCATTGTCCCTCGAGGTTGAGAATTTATTTTAATTAGGTTACTTTAGTTACATGAAGATCTTCATGAGTCATCATTACATTTAAAGGCGTTAGCATTCGGAGAAGAGAAGAAATCAAGAACGAAGGACCTTCCATGGAGGAATAGTTTAGGATCGTACTCCTGCGCGAGACTGATTATTTCGTATCCCATTTCCTTTATTATGTATCCCCATTCAGTTTATTCGTAAAACTTGTACAAATTTGGGTTTTGGGGCAATAAAATGTTTCAAATGACGTATACATCCCTCAAATTGTTAGGCCTACCTTTGGCACAAAAGGATCACATATTTGTTTAAAACGCGTAATAACTGCTTATGTGTTATAACTTCTTGTGTGATTATGTTGCTTTATTTGGAGATGTTCTAGCCTACTTTTTTGGAAATTTTTTAGAAATCCCTAAACACAAAAATCAAGTTACCATCAAAAGTAGGTTCAAATACTCTTCGAGTCTTTAGTTTTCCAACAATTCAAATTTCATATTTCAAATCTTACTCTCTCATATCAGAAAAGATTTCATCGTCTCAAATCGAAAGACATTCAAGTGGTTCGAACTACGTAGGACCTGAATTCTCCTCCGTGAGATATGTAGGCAACCTTTCAAGGCTCGGTCCCCATTTTTGAGAATTTTTTTTCTTTTCCAACTCTTGTAAGAAGACTAGAGTTTCATATCAATTGAAAATTAGAAGAATAAAAAGGACCTTGGCTCCATGAAAGTCAAATTTTCTTATCCACTAATCCCAAAGTCAAATAGACAAATTCCTGTCTATTTAGCTATTTCTCTATACCACTAGGCCTGATTATCTTCGAATGAAGCAGCTCTTGTGTGTTTACACCTATGTGTGATATCTTGTATTATTTATCACCTTCAGGCACTAACAAGATCCAAACACCCTTACTTTACAAGATCCAAAGCTCCTAAAGATTCCCTCCCTAACTGAAGTCTACTAAAAGGAAAAACCACTATGGTTGACAATAGTGAAGAGATTGGCCTGACCAAATTTGCTATAGTCTAGCCCTTTACCGCTGAACAAAATGAGTTGATCGCACAACTCATGCAACAGGCTGCTGAGTTGAGGGTTGAGATCCAGAAAAAACAAGATTTGCCAAATCCGGGTACCACCGCCAACATTCCAGGCAATTAAAGACCTCCACTCTACTTTCCTCCTCTCAATTCAAGTGCAGAACATTTCATTAATCCACCCTCCAACCCTATTCAGAATTCTTCCACCATTGACTTAACTACCCCCAATCCCCATAACGCCACCACCTCGTATCAAGCACCGCCTCCTCCTCAAAGTACCAACCCGCAAGCTTGTCCTCCACCTCTAAGCCAAAATGTTAACAATCTGCAAACATTTCCCCATCTCCAAAATTAGTATACCAACACTCAGACATTCCCCAAAAATTATCAAGCCCCTCAAAATACCCAGAATCCTTCCATTGCTCCACCCTTGCCTCCAAGACCGCCTTTCAAAATCACAATCCCAAATGAGCCTTAGCCAATTGTTCCAAACTTGATCATAACGAGGAACATGAAAAAGAGTAGAGGACTAAAGAAGAGTCGTCCAAACAGAATCAAAAGGAGGAAATCTTGAAAGCTGTGAAATAGTAGCATTATACTCCAGATGTCGTCGGATTCAATTACGATGATTTGTGCTTACATCCAAACTTGGACCTTCATGAAGGGTTCAAAGTGCTGAAGTTTGATATTTTTGGAGGAACGGGAAATTTGTTGGCTCATCTGTGAGCTTATTGTGACCAACTCATAGGAGTGGGTAGAAATGAAGCTTTGTTAATGCAACTTTTTAGCCGAAGTTTGAACGGGGAGGTGCAAGAATGGTTCACTACCCATGAGATAAAGCAATGGTCTAGCTGGAATGCACTAGCTAAGGATTTCGTCGAACGGTTCACCTACAATGTGGAGATTGTTCTTGATCGATATTCTTTGGAGAAAATCAAAGAGAAATCCACTGAAAGCTAACGTGAATATACGTATAGATGGAGGAAAGAAGCTGCCAAGGTTTAACCTCTCTTATCTGAGAAAGAGATCATTTAAGTGTTTATACGCATTCAAGAGCCGGAGTATTATGACAGGATAATGTTGCTCATTGGAGCAAAATTTGCGAAGATAGTCAAGATAGGTGAGACTATCAAAGATGGGATTAAAATCGGAAATATTTCTCGCATTGCCACCCTAACTGAATCTTCAGGATTGTAAAGAAGAGAGAGGATGTGTCTTCTATTTTCTACGCAATTGATGAAAAAAGACACTTCAAAAAGTCCTCACTTTACAAAGGTTATCCTCGAGCTCCACAAAATTCATATCCAGCTTGTTATACCCAATCAGGTTACCAAACTCTACCACTGAGTTACCAAATTCCACCTCCTAATTACCAAACTCCACCACCGCGTTACCAAACTCCACCTCCTATTTACCAAATTCTACCTCCAGATTACCAAAATACGCATCCATATTACCAAGCTCCATCAGTTAATTGTTCAAATATCCAATCAAGTTACCAAACTCCACCCCCACACTACCAAAACACCCCACCAAGCTACCAAACTCCATAATACCCAAATTTCCAAACGCCAGCACCAACTAACCAAAATCCTTCGAAGTACTGTTAAGTACCTCCACCTCCACAAAATAATTACAATCATCCTCGTCCAAATCTTGAGAAGAAACCTTCTAGAGTTTTTTCTCCTTTGATTGAGAGCCGAACACAACTTTTTGAGAGATTGAAATCAGCTGGCCTAATACAGACAATTGATAAAAAAAACGTCAATGTCAACTCCAAGTTTTATAGACCTGATCTTCATCGTGCTTACCATTCAGGAGGTTTTGGGCATACTATTGAAAATTGTATCGACTTGAAGCATAAAATTCAAGACTTGATAGATCAAAAGGTCGTCACTCTTCTGACATCCACTCCTAATATGAATAGTAACCCCATTCTGAATCATGGAGGGGTAACTATTAACATGATTGAAGTCGAAGAAGATTTGAATATGGAGAAAGTTATAATCTCAGCCAACCTTGAAAATCTTGAGAAAGCTGTAGCCTCTCCAACCAAAATAGAGAAACCAAAATTTGTGATCATGACACCTCATCAAGCTTTTTCTTTAGTGCCAAAGGAGGGTCAGAACAAGTAGAAGATTGATCAAGCTTTTCCAAAATCATTGCCTCACTTATATCAGTCTTTTCCAACACAAATTGGTCTAGGGGAAGAAATCAAAAAAAAAATCAAAGAAAGTCATATTGTGCTTGAAGAGATGATTGAGACACCAGCCATACTAGACAGCGAGCCAAAGGAGAAAATGTCTAACTCGACATCCACTCCGCTCTTGATTCCTCACTCGTCTTGGTAGACATAGGCAATTTTATATGTTATTTCTAAAACTGTGGTGGTGTTCCGAATGAGGCTCAAGAACCATCCTTTACTTTATTTTTTCCTCACTATGTTTTAATCTCCATCCTAATATTTTGAAAAAGGCAAAATGACTTATCGTCATGGCCAAAGTTCTTATCTTCTTATTTCAAATGAGATCCCCCTTTATTGCGATAATTTGCTTTACTTACTTTATATTTGCTATCTAATAGTATCTCTCTATGATTTCCGTGAATATATTTTCAAATTTGTCAATAGCATGTCATGTCACAAGATGAATGAACCAAATGGGGTTGATGCAAACGAATTTGAGAACTACAATGAGAATATCATGGTACCCAAACACCTGGTTGAGGAATTCAAATAGTTCAAAAGTCACGATAAGCCAAATTTAGAAGAGACCAGAATAGTGAATCAAGAAAATGATGAATGCATCAAAGAAATCAAAATTGGTGCCTATCTGACAAAAGCACATGAAAAAGAACTCATCAGTTTGCTCAGGAAAGACATCGATACATTTGTTTAATGACAATACATGGTTGAGCATGAATATTAGATCTCACAAGTCATCAATCTACTTAAATACTATCAAGAGATATTATGTGGCAGGTTTCAGTTCGTATTTCTGTTATTTCCATGTAATCGTTCTATTTGCTTGTAATCGCTTCGTTTAGAATTTATCCCTTTGTAGTGAACTACGTCTGACCTTAATTCTCAAGAATGAGATACGTAGATGGCCTGTGTCGGGCTCGGTCACCCCTTTATACTTTTTCATTATTTCCCCTTTGTATTTGAACTATGTTCGACCTGAATTCTCACGAATGAGATACATAGGCAGCCTATGTCGGCATCGGTCTTTTCCTTAGTTAGATTTTCTTTTTTTTGTTAATTCTCGAGAGGGAAACTACGTTTGACCTAATTCCTGCCTCAACGGGATACGAAGGAACCACAACGGCTCGATTACATCCCCATAATATTTCCATTTTTCTTAGTAATGGAAATTGGGACAGAAATTTTGAGAGGAACTCAAAATTTCTAAAAAAGGAAGATATTTTCTCCAACAAGACAAGACTAAAGATACATTGAGAATTGTAACTGGGACAATTTTTTTGAGAATATCTCAAAAATTCCATGATTCGTTCATTGACGGTTCAAGATATTCCAAGACAGTAATTGGGACATAAATTTTTGAGGATGTCATAAAAAATTTCAATAGGGTTTATCGAAAGTCTAAAACCACTTTGAATACCTCCAGCACGATTAGAAATTTAGAAGTAACCTCAAGTGGTCCCCATGTTCACTATGAGATCGGAGGTTAACTTCAGTGATCTTCGACATCTCGAGAGTCAGATAGACCCCGAAACATCAACTTCCAAGATGTTCGCTAAGCTTGAAGTGACATGACACTTGGCAAATACCTTTTCCAAATATTACTTTTTGAAAACTTATTTTCCTTAAAACTTTTCTTTCATGTTTCAATTATTTTTACATAAATATGTTTTGACTTATCTATCAAAAAATGGGGGATCAGATAAATTAATCGGAGATAAAAAGACAAGGAACAGACAACCGAAGAGATCGACACAGATCAATTCACTTTAAACTAAAAAAATTTCTATGGATGCAGGAAAAGTTTTATGCTACTTATACAAAAAAATTGGTAATATGAGTAGCATTATTTCATTCAAATTCTCAGCAAAGCGAGGTCTATAATGAGCATACAAATGTGTTCGGAGATGGAACAAATGAAAATCTCGGAGAGAGCAATATTATTGTTTTCCAGCAACTGAAAATACCTGGAGGATGTTATCTGCATCATATTATCAGACATGATAATATTTCTATCTAGAGAGTCATTTATATCGTAATGTCCAATCAGTTGATACCACTACCCAGAGAGTTATTATATCATATTATCAAATGAGATGATACCACTACTCAAAGGGTCATTTATATTGTATTTTCAAATGAGATGATACCGCTACCCGGAAGGTCATCTCAACGAAGCATTACATTCATTCGGTGCCAAGAAGAAAGCCAAATTCATGCATCGCTAGGAAGACAAATTCATGCATCGCGAGAAAAAGATTCATGCATCACGGGAAAGAAATACATGCATCACGAGAAATTCATGTATCGCGAGAAAAATCATGCATCGCAGGAAGCATTATGTTCAAGCATCGCAGGTAATATTCATGCATCGCGAGAAAGCTTATGCATAGGAGAAAAGTCACAATCAGCTACGGTTCTTAAGGAAACATCACCTGTAATTTTCAAGAAAGCATTATCTTCATGTATCGCAGGAAATATTCATCCATCACGAGAAAACTCATGTATAGTAGAAAATTCACCATCAGCTACGGTTCTCAAGGAAGCATCACCTATATTTTTTAAGGAAACATTATCTTCATGCATCGCAAGAAAACTCATGCATCGCGGAAAAGTCACCATCAGCTACAGTTCATGTGTCACACCCCAACCCTAGGTGAGGCAGACAAGTACCATATGAACATATGCTTTACAAGTCACCTATGATGAGAAAGTAAACTACTACTATGCAGATATATTTACTAATGAGAAGCTTCATATACAATACATGTTGACTAGCTGAACCGACACATGTGACAAGTGAAACTATGAATTCAGATGATAGCTTCACAATGTCTACAAAGCCTCTACTGGAATCCATGACTGTACCACTAGGAAATATGCATAGTAAAGACTCGGCAAAGCCCCAAATCAACCTAGAGCTCACCAACAACCATTGAGTATCATGTGCTTCTATTGGGGAGATCTAATAGTTGAGTACCTGTACCTGCAGCATGAAATGCAGCGGCCCTAATAAGGGCAGTATGAAAGAATGTACTGAATATGTAAGGCATAATACACCCATATGTAAAATGAGAGCTCAAGTGAAACCAAATACCAATAGATAAGGATTAGAGACCACCTTTGCTTATACTTGTGGAATAGTGTATGTTACATTCTTTTCTTTACTTTTCTTTGCATTATAATATTTATAAGACATATGATACAAATGACTAGTTGATCAGGGGTAGAAGAGGATGACCCATGCTAGGCATTTTAACCCCTGGGATGCTGTCCTCATAATTCCACAAATTGAGATCGGCCCATGCTAGGCTTTCACCCTTGAGCTGCCACTCTCTTATACCAATTGGGATTGGCCCATGCTAGTCTTTCGCCCCTGAGCTGCCACTCTTCTATATCAATTGGGATCGACCCATGCTAGGCATTTGCCCCTGGACTGCCACCCATAATTATACAGATTGCTTCACTTAGATTCTTTAATCATTGAGATTGTTGTTTTGATGTTCATAACTCTTTTGAGATTGTTATTTTGATGATCATAACTCTTTTGAGATTGTTGTTTTGGTGGTCATAATTATTGTTGAGATTTGGAACTATGGACCAGTAGTAGAAGACATATGAATATGGACTTACGATAATAACAATGACATGTGAAGCAAATGTGACATGAATGTGTAATACTTAGGAGCTTATATGACTCAGTAAGCATTTTGATATCTCAAATTGAAGCACATATCAAGTAAAGACATTTAACATTCATCCAAGAGATTTGAACTCTATATGATAGCCAAATACTCACTAACTAATATCAAATAAAGGTATACGTGAATGTGGAACCAAGGGAGAACGTGGGCAGATTCATAGGACATATACATATTCCAAGTTAGTACATATAAAATTTACAATAGAGCAAGTAGAGATCTTGTTAGGTAACATTATAGTCTAACACAATAGGAGTAATAACCAATAAAGGGAACATATGAACATGTGAAAAGATGACATATATATAGATAATTGAAGAAAGTTGGCATGATATGGGCAGATTGTATATCCAACATATAAACATATGTACCATGTGTAATCTAGGATCATTTTGATTTATATAAGGGAAATACGTGCCAAGGGTACTTTGACGATGAAACATGTTTAAACCTTGCATGCTAATACTTGGTAGAGTAAGTACGTACATTTAGTAACAAACTCATATTAGGTACTCACTTTACTGCTCTAGGGAGTAGGAACTGCAACTATGGATCAGTCACTACCAAGGGCACTTAGAAAGCTTACTTTTTTGTTATGCAAGTGTTGGATTCATGCATAAGAAATAGGAAATCGAATAGCTTTACATACCTTGCTATAAACTTTAATACGTATGACTTAAGATCCTTGTCTTCAGATTACTAATCTATAATAAAATAAGTTGCAAGACTAGTATTAGTAGCTAATCAATCAATTTCAGCTACTTGATCTCACCTAAATAGAAGCAAAGCAGTAAGCATGCAATTTATCTAGCCAGTGTTTTCTTTCCTTCCCTTTCCCTTTAATCGCGTCTATATACTGTACAACCTTCGTATCAGGTCCTCCCTAAACCCTGCATTATTTAAGTCCTTTAACGTCTCCATAACTTTCCCACACATCCAGTCACATCCCTTATCATAGCATACATAAAACAATCCTTAAACATAATAATGTAACAAAAGCAATATGAATCATGGTTTCTGATCACCAACATTTGAAGAGCTAACATTACTTTTAAAGTGCTCAAACAAGCTCATAACTAAATTTAAAGAGGACTCCCCTCCATGGCTATCCCAACATGCACTAATCACCAGAACATCCTCCCCAATATTACACCATGTAAAAGTAACAATTTCCATCACTAACACATACCAAGTGTCCTAATTTACTCAAGCACAAGAGGGAGAAACTTGCAGTAGCTTACCTTGAGGAACAAAACTACCACTTGCTAAGACTTGTATTCTTCAAGATAAAGGTTGTCCTCCTTAACTTGTCTTAAGTTATACCTTCCAATAGCTTGAACTCCCTAATGTTCAAGAACCCTAATGGTATTTAATGGCTGCTGTATGAAGCTAAGAGAGAGAAGAGAGAAAGCTCTAGAAATCAGATTTTTTTGTCAAAGTTAAAATGGTTGGAAAAAGCTAATATCTATCCCTTTTAAAGGGACCTGATTTGGCCGGCTTTCTCCCTCATTTTGGGACATAATTTGTCAAGTAGGTGACCCACCTACTTGGACTTTTCACTTGTGCCCTTTTGTAGTTAAGAACATCGGGCCTTTTGCCACCTTTCTTGTACTTCATTTGCAGCCAATATGTGTCTTTAATTTAGGCCACACATTTATGTAGGTGATGCACATAAATCTTACTAGGTGATGCTTGGAAAGATTGGGCCTTGGCTGTCCATTTTCCCCTTATTCTTCTAATCAACTTGGGCCAAATTCATGCAAGTAGGTGGTAATGCATTTGGCCCAATAACATGGTCAAAATAATCTTAGTAGGTGATGCACCTACTTGGTCCTTTGGGTTGGTCAATAAGTCAAAGCAGGTGATGCACCTAATTAATCCTTTGGGTTGGTCAATAAGTCAAAGTAGGTGATGCACCTACTTGTCACCTACTAGCTTAGTGTAGTCAATCAATCACCTCAATATCTTATTTAACTTAAAACTTATATATACTATGTCAATTTAAACTTTACACTCAAATACCACCTTATGATCTCAAGTTTAATTACTTCCATCGATGTCAACTTAATCGGGTCGCATTAAAATCTATGGGCAGTTCACTTTAAACCTATTCTATTGTCACTAGTTGCATAGGAAACCGAGTCCATAACTATACTACACGACAATTTGTAAGCGCCATATAAATAGAACTAGTACACGTAGAATACGGGGTGTTACATCATTCATCATGGGAAACCTTCATGCATCGCTGGAAAACTCATGCATCGCGGAAAATTGATCACCTACTGTGATTCTCAAGAAAGCCAACTTCATGCATCACGATAAATCATGCATTGTAAGAAAATCAACATTGGATGCATCATTGTCATTGCAAGAACGACGTTAAGAGAACTATCAACATATTACATCATTCTATATTATTACTTCGATATCAAAATAAGAGTACATTGAATATTATTGTATTGCAAATATGAAATGCAAGCTTTATTTTCTTTACGTCAAACTGGAGGAAGCTGACGTCAAATGTTTAAATAGAGCAATTAAGTTTCCATATGGTAAAAGACACTATCTCTCCATTTGAATTACACTTTATGCTAATGAGTTTTATCTCAGTATTTGTTGAGAGCTTCCACAAGGATGAATTCTCAAAACAAACCAAAGGTGCGGACGACATAAAAAAGGATGTAGCACAATGTGGAATATTTTCTTAGCAGCGAACTGAGACATAGTCCGAAGAGGAGTGCCAAACTCTTAGGGCGCGAGCTGAGGAGAGACTGCCACTAAAATCAAACCACACCCATATTAGAAGGCATATGGGTTTTTCTAAGGTCTATCGGAGAATTTTGGTTTTCGCTGGACACAACTTTCCAATCTGAGTGACAATGAGCCAAGAGCTTTGGAAATTATGAATGTGTAAGTTCTTATTTATGGGTGTGAAGCGCGCCACATTCATGGCTAAGAGGTTGCAAGCCCTCATTTTCATACTCGACTTATTTTATCATTCTTCCCAACCGAAGGTTATCTTAGCATAAGAGATTTCCTTTTCAACCGATCGAGTTGAACTACAAGCAGCCTGATTCCCTAAGTTGAGGGATATGTAGGCGAGATTAGTGTTGAAAACTTGCCTATATTCCAACATTCTCTCTTAAAATCGTATTCTGGTGCCTTCATAATTTGATATCGCGATGACTTGTGAATTCTTTCTAAATCGTGTGTCAAATCAAGCATATCAAACTACAAAGGGCCTAAATTCTCATATAGCCTAAGATATGTAGGAAACCCATTTTTGGGGTTCGACCATAATTCTTATAGTCCGTACCAAAATCCCTTTTTCATAAGCAACGAAGACGTGGTCGGTCAAAATTAGATTTGTCAATTTCATTTGCCTCGAATTTCTTTCATCAATTCAAGCCAAACGAGGGACAGTTGTTGACACCCAATTTTGACCCTCCATGATAGGAACTAACTTTTGAGTTTCTTTAATTTCAAACAATTTGAAATAATTATTTTTATAAAAAATTCAAAATATTTTTCAACTTTTTAAAGTTATTTTAGTCATTTTTATAGCATTTTAAATAACAAGTAGATTTTATATGATTGCGTATATAATTAAACACATTTTTATAAATATTTAAAAATAATATCAAAAAAGATTTTACTTTACTTTAGTTTAAATCATAAATACAATTTTGAGTTAATTAGTTCGTAATTAAACTAATTATTTTATAAACAAGTTGATTATTTTATTTCGTTAAAATTAAGAAACTTGCTAATTAATCTTATCTAAATTTGTCTTGTTTAAGATGTGACCAAATTCAAATAATTATCTCAATTTGGTTATTTTTTAATCCCAATTGGCCATAATTGTAATTCATGTGGCCATTTGCTAATTTGCGAAACTTAACCACATTTTCACTTCTTTTAAACCTCATTTTCAGCCAAGAAAACAGGCCTAAATTCTCATCTCCAGACCGGCCCACTGCAATTCAATCAGTCAACCCATTATTTTCCAATCTTCAACTGACACAACCCCTTTTCTTTCAAAAACGGCGTCTTCAGCAATTCAAACATTTTCAGCAGCAGCAAACGTCAATTCACAGCAATTCAAACGATCCCAAGCAGCAGTAGATGGAGATACACGGTAGAATTCACGCAAAGCAACAACTTTCTGCCCGTGTCGTCTTACGCCTCAACCAGTGCGAATCTCGTACGAATTTCCAGCAAAAGCAGCCTTATCCTCACCTTTTGTACGCGAGCAGGCCAGGTGGAACAATCTCCTCGCCCTTCGTCGTTGCCCCGCAATCAAAAGACTTCTATTGCCTATCCGTTGAGCAATTTGTTGGATTAGTATGTGAATCAAGCATATTCCCCTGATTTGACATAAGAATTGGTTTTGAAATTTTGAAATTTCCTCATTCTAATCCGATTTTACCCTTATCTCGCCCCCTCCCCCCCCCCCCACAAAATAACCCTAAATTCCTCCTATTTAGACCCCTCTTCTTCCTCAGTTATGGGGTTGGATTTTTTGAGAGGAAATACAGAGAATCAGCTAAGCCATATACACGAAAACACTAAATTATCAGCTATACTGTCACATACAACTATTTAGGATAGTTCTTGAAATCATATAGAGAATGGGAATTCAGATTTTTGCTTAGTCCTTGTTCTCGTTTGCCTCTGCTTTGTTCGTCGGAGTTCTTAGAGTCGTGTTTCAGTGGTGAAAGCTAGTTGTCGATAGCTCGTTCTCCAGTTCGCTGCCCGGAAAAAAGATAATGTCTTCTCCTTTATAATATTCTCATTGCCTCTTCTTCTATTTTAAAATGACATTTTCGATTTTAGAAAACCTTTATTCTGTGGAATTTTGCTATTAGTTGCCATTGGGTTGATGATGTTTTAACATGATGTATATATTCTTAGTCATTTCTATGAGTTGGTCGAATAAAGAGTTAAAGTTTTGCTGATTTATACTTACTGTTGGTGTTTCTTTCCTTCCTTGTGTGAGTGTGTGTTGTTATTACCCTTCTCAAATCCATTACTTTAATGTCATTGAAACTGTATTATTTCATTTATTCTATCCATTAGGTGTGTTGTATTTAGGTTGTTACTTTTCAAGGTTTTTATTTATATATGTCTAAGTTTTTGAGATCAACTGATGGAGCCATCGTGCGGTGTAATTGCATATTTTTGTTCCATTAGCTTTTTTTTTCTGCTTTCGTGTATCTCATTGATTGTCTTATTGCCTATCATGAGCTATTGAGTCATTGTCAAGTCTTCATTCTCCCTATGTTTTTTATGTCAAAAAAAAAGTTCTTGCCATTAGTGTTTTACTTTTTTTTTTTAAAATGTGCGGTTTTATCCCCTTTTTTTTCTAGATTTTGGGTTGCTTCAAGCTCTTGTTTTATCTTTAGTTTACTGCCCTTTTTTCTTTTCTGTGATCATGTCTAGGCTATTTCCCTTTTCTTTTGATTTACCACTTTAGACCTAAGGATATGACTAATTTCTATTCTCAAATGGTTAGATTGTTGTTCAGGTTTGTTTGAAGTTCTGAGTCCCTGATTTAAGATCATAATGATTCATAGTTTATATTTCAGATGTCTCAGATTTTCTGTTCATTATTTGCTTCTTAGTGAGTATGTTTGTTATAGTTCAAAATTCAATAGATTCATTTCTAGCATGCTTCTCGCTCTTGCTGTATATAATCATGTGTATAGTAGGATACCGACCAGATTTTGTATCCTACTAACTATAGACTAATCCATGCCTTCTCCTGCTTTATTTCTTATCCATTTTTTGATAATCTAAGATTATATATCTTAACTTCAATAGTCTGTTGGAAGTATACCATTTGACCCCTTCCTTACATTTTGTTCTTCTAGGATTAGTTTATATCATTTAGAAATTGCTTGATACATTAATTGTTTTACTGTAGAATCATTGACTTCCTTGTTAGCTGAAATTGAGAAAGAATTTGGTTTGAATAGTAGCTTAAATTTGTCTAATTTTTACTTCTTTAGCTTGATATTAGTCATTAAACATTTGGTGATTCATATTCTTTTCCTTTGGATTTTTACAGATGGCTGGCTTGCATTTGAGTTATTGTAATTAGGAAGGCTTAGTCATAATCATTATCTTATATACAATTATTCCTTCTCATATAGAATATCTAAGTGTTGATCTTTGCACGACTTAATTCTATTCGCTCCATTAACTTCGATGCAGCTTAGTATTTCAAACCATCTAGATATTTTCTTTATTTGGCTTCAAGTGAAAAAGTTCTTATGTGATTTTTATTGTTTTTGATGCATGTGATATTGGATGAGTCCAACGGGCTGCCGTCTTTCCTCTGTTTGCATTTCGAGAGGGCCATAAAATTCCAAATCCTCTCTTTTTGCGACAGGCGATAATGGAAGTTTAGAACATGCCCTCGAAATTCAATTTACATACATTCAAGAGTCCAGGAAGAGTTGTATACACACCGTATACACCAATAAACATGAGATTTACAACAATATACAATGATATACACTTACCGTATACACTGTGTAAAAGGAGCAGAAACTGGTCAAAAGCCCACAAAATTCTAGATTTGTATTGTGTTGTAATTGGGCCTAAACCCCTTTTTAATTTAGTTATTATAAGTTTGTTAGTTCTTAGGATAGGTGGAAGAATTGGGCCTAAGTCCCAAAAGAAAAACATTTCTTTTATGTTAGACTAGGACATGTAGCAGTGATTTAAATGGGCAAAAGGCCCAAAACAAAACTAGGCCCAAGTGCTAGTCCTGGTGAACATAAAACCAGACTTGAGGCCAACGCCCTCTCTCTCCTTATTTTATCCGTCTTTCGTATCTGTTTAATTGTTTATTTGCTAGTTAATTCTAAGGTTTTTCCTTAATTCAATTCCCCAGAATATGATTAACCATAACTGTTAAAATCAAATACTTCTATTTTATTTTACTTGACTTTAAAATATCTAGTACTTAAGTAATAACCTTATACTATCTCTCTTTTCCTTTATAAACAATTTCAAGTGTAAAGTTTTTATCTCTTTAAACAATGCATGCTTTTATTTTAAAATCATTTAGCCAAATAGTTAATTATTGGATAACCGCATGTTAGTGGATGTTCTAGGTTCTTTTAAACCGCTTCCTAGAGCATTATTATGAACCCCAAATCCTATAAATATTTTCAATTGATTTATGTTTTATTCTTTTTGAAAAATTAGTTTTCTTAATTTTTCTTTAAAAATTAAGTGGTGACTCTAAAAACTCATTTTCTCTTTTAAATAAAACCTTTAATAAGGCTGTCACCTCATTAGTGGCTCCCTGTCCCTTCTCACACTCTGCCACTCTCACAGTTAGGGCATCTAGGGCCAACTTGTGGCTATCAATCTCAACTCAGAGGGGTGTCAATGTAGAAGAAATGTCCCTCTCGATCTTCCCAGGAATAACGACCTCTAATTGGGAGGCACATATATCAACAGTCTGGGCTAAATGGCCCTTCTTATAGAGTATGTCTTGGGTGATCGGAGGCCTAGAAGTAGCAACAACAACAGATCTAGGAGACAGGGGAGCAGCAAAAGTATCCGTAGTGCCAGAAGGAGCAGAGCTAGAGCTACATGAAGGCCTAGTGGCCGGAGTAGCCATGGTACCTCTGCAGGTAGCGTATCAATGTCAACCCCTGGGGAAGTGTCCACTGGGGCTGCCCTCTTCCTTTCAGCCTCATCCTTCTAGTACTCGACCTCAATACGCCAGATGTAAGTAGAGGAGGTGGGTCTCACCTCCACATCCGTGTTCTCATCTCGAGGAACACGGCGTCGTCTGCACAACTCGGTGATGAACATCAAGAATCAGAGTGAAGTTTGTCTTTGCTTGGCTCTCATGGCCATCTCCTGCTCAATCAATAGCCCCAGATTCAGCTTCTGGCGAGAAATGATAGATCTTAAGCATGCTGCCTTTCGGTTTCTGAGAATGGATTCATTTTGGGATGGTATAATCGTGCTGCTGCTGAACCCGAACCAGTACCGAGCTGCCACATTGAGATCCTTCTTTTCTATGGGCACACCTGCCTCTATCCACCTCGGGGTGGCAGTAGATAATAGGCATGCCAACCAACCATTTAGGTCCTCCAAAATCATCCTCTAGATCAGATTAATATACTAGTGCATGAAGTCATAAGTGCACCCCAGAACAACATTGATGTCAGAACTATTGCACTTCACCTTCTTGCTTCAGACTATGAAGGATTCAATCAACTTGAACATGCAGAACTCTTTCTTCCCCTTAGGTACCAACTCACCATATGTCGAATAAAACTCCTTGACCCAATTGGGAATGAAGGCCCCCCAGGGTTTGGTGAAAATCTTGAACTTATGGAACTTGAAAGTGTTCCATATTCCTGGATGCTTGTCCACCACACCATTTGTGGATAATCTCTTGTCCTCAAGAATAGTCCTCAATCCCACGACCTTTAGTCTGTTGAGAGACCAGGGAATAGGACCCTGTACTGGTGGCGCCAGGAGCACAGTCTTTGTTGTAGAAGGAGGAGGAGGAGTCCGAGGCACCAGGATCCTAGACGGATCATGCATCCCATTGGAGCTCTGCTCTGCTCTCCTGGCTTGTAAAAGCTGGTCATCCTCAGGCTCAGAGATGGAAGCCTGAGAATCATGTGATGAGAATCATCTGATACGGGCGGACCAGGTGTCTCCTTTGACCTTTAGGATGACGAAGGAGCAGATAGAGAAAGACCAGGAGTGAAACCAAAATATGGCCAAAACGATGACCAAGTTGGATATTTTGTCAAAAAATGTGATGGGTAGTGGGTCGAAAAATGTGAATGATGTTTGTGTTAGTGGAGAAAACCTCGAGGATGCACAATTTGAGGCTATATCTAATGGGGAAGTGAATTTTCTCACAAATCAAGAAGGAGGTTTCCGTCCGAGTTATTCAAGGCCAGGTGGGAATCCAAGTTGGAATAGAGAGCGAAATGATGGATGGAGAGACAGAGACAAAGAATGGAGTAACCGTGGGCCTAATTGGAAGGAACAAAATGGTGACAAGGAAAGATACGTTCCTTCCCACGAGCGTCAAAAGCCAAAGGAGCTAAGGGCTGACCCAGAGAACTTTCAGACTGAAGATATGCTTGCACATATTCTCAATAAAGTGGAAGGGTTGGACAAGGTGCTTAAAGAAATGAAAGAGGACGTATCCACACTCAATCAGACGGTCACCGTTCATTCAGTGTCCATCAAACAACTGGAAACGCAAATGGGTCAAATCTCATCTCATTTGAACCCAAGGTCGAAAGGGGGTCTACCAAGTGATACCTTAGCTAACCGGAAATAATGAACCTTGAAAGTGTATCCACGTCGTGCCACGATGTTAAATAAGCCCCTTTTTGGGAGGCAACCCAAGCTTTTATGCTTTTATTACTGTTGTTTGAATAACATGTCTTGAATGCGCAGGTTGAAAAGTTGAAATTTTAAGAAACTGGGCAGTTAGGTGAGCCAAAGGTCTAGTCAGCGACTTGTCGAACAGGTCGGCCAGCTCGACTTGGACCGCCGTTTGAACCACCTAGCTTGTTGGAGGTTCTGTAATACTCGGTGGGCTAAAATGCTACTCGATGCATCACCGAATGGGTTGGCGATGTAAGTCGTGATCACTGACTGACGTGCAAACTGTAGAGTTATCAAGTCCAAACCATTTTAAATTCTAAAATCTCCCTCATATCATACTTTTCGACTTCCAAACTTTCACAACTGCATATCTTCTTACTCTCGTATTGGTTTTCTTACTTTTTGTGTGGGATTGATAACTCAGGGAGGATTTTAGGATTCGTTGCTAGCCAAGATTTTCAAATTCTCGGCATATAAGGTTGGTTTTTGATTTCACATATCAGGAAACTTCATCCAATACTAAGTGCCAACAATCGTTAGTCAGTAATATAACCCAACTAAGTGAGTTGGGGTCGAATCCCACAGGGAGTGGTACATGCTTAAGATTCAAGAGCCAAGTATAAATATGTTCAAGTCAATCATAGGTAAAAACATTTACGAATAAAAGCATGGTTCAAGATTGGGGTGGCACAGGTGTCAAATAGCAGGGGTTTTTTATTGTAATTATCAACTACAACAGCAAATACCACTAATATACAAGTAAGGAGACGATTTCTTGGGATGTGATTGAATTATAGGCTAAGGAAGACAAATGGGTAATTGCAATGATAGTAAATAGATGTAAATCAGTGAATAAGCTAGAATTTAGTGGGGATAAACTTTCTCTTGAACAATTTACCCCGAATTAAATTGGTTTCTCTCGAACACTAATAAACATCAATTAAGAATAGCCTACGCTTTAGTCCATTCACTCTCTCGAGCTGAATGTGTGGAAAAGGTTTTAGGATTCACTATCTCGAGCTGAACCCATGAAAACCCAATACCCACAAACTATCAAATCAGTAACCTTGGTTTTAAATCCTCTCTCTCTTGAGCAAGCCTAAAACATGAAGGTAGAGTTGCATTTGCAACTACAATCCTTTAGATTAAGTCACAATTACTGAATGAAATCACTTTTAAACAACATTAGACTATCAATTAACGATACCCAACAGCTAAATCAACCCATAATAACACAAACACACCCCAAGAATTAGGGTTTTAGCTAGACATCATAAAAAGATAAAAATCATTACCAAATTGTGTTTCCATCAACTGGGTAAGATTTATTTCGTCTTTACAAAGGTCAAGGTTGAAGAATTTCAAAGACCCACTTCCAATTTCTCAAAAATCAAAATCTTCAAATCTTCAAAGCTAAGGAAAATACTGTCTCAATACTCTCAGTTCTAAAACATCAAAACTTGAAAACTAATAATTATGATTCCAAGATAGTAAGATAGATACTAAACTAAATATTCAAAAATGTATTTATTGTCGCCAAAAATATGTTGCGAAGGACCATTTAGTCCAGTAAGTCGGGATCGCCGATCCATTCGGCGATCCGCCCTTTGGTCAATTCCATCGCATTTTTGCTTTGGCCTTCAGCATCTTCAAGTTTTATAACTTTGGGCGATCTAGCAGTGCATCGCGGAACCGTTCGGCGATACCCCGATTGCTCCTTTCTATCACCGACTTGATTTTCTCCTTTAGGGCTTGGCCCACTAAAACTTTAGGCGACATCATGGCCATTCGGTGACTCGTCCAATGGGTTAGGTGATCATCAAACCTTCTCTTTTTCGTTCTTTCAGCTGCCTTGTTCCTTTTTCTCATTATTGTCCATGCTTTGTTCCTAAATCCAAATACCTGAAAATCAAGGATTTACATCAGTTATTGGAACAAAATATGCATTTGACGACACTAAATCTATTAAAATAAAGCCCGAAATGATTCCAAATCACGGACTCATCAACACCCCCTACTTAAACTTTTGCTTGTCCTCAAGTAAAACTCAAGTTTAGTAGTTCAAAAAGGATGTCCCAAATAGTGCTACACAAGACTCAATCATGAATGCACACAAAAAGACTCAACTTACTCATGCAAGGATCAATTGTGCACTCAAAGATTCAAGTTGCGACTCACCATTACCAAAGAATCTCAATCTTACAATACTTGCTTCAAATGCAAGTTCTAGCTCAACAATGGTATTCAAATCCCCTCACATAAAGAATGATTCCATAATAACACAGAATGGTTCAACAATTTAGAGATCCAAGATCTAATGCAACACTCACACTCACAATGATGAACACAATGCATGATTTCACCCATAGGTTTGCCCGTATTTTCCAATCAACATTTGTTTCAGCTCACTCAAGATCAAAAAGGTCTTTTCAAGGCTTGTAAGGGGACTAAGTGTAAAGGTATGATTATTTAGGCTCAATGGTTGTAATCCTCATGAAATGTGGTATGAACAACACTTTCTTTCCTTTCCTTTATCATTATCATTCATGCTCAAAAGTCACCCCATTATTCATCTTCCATGGACTGTTGGACACCCCTTTTTCTTTGCACTTTCACAACTTTATTCCACAACCTTTTCATTCTTTTTCTTTTTTGTTCTTTTGTTCTTTTTCTCTTTTTTTGTATGGAGGGGTTCCATCTTTCTCAACATCATGGGTCAAGGGGACTTCTTTACATTTCTTGATTTACCTTCTCTTTTCACCACACCTCCAACTTAGTCTTTTGGCCTAAGTTGGCTTTTCAAACAAACCACAAATCATGACGATTATGGGTAGTGGATAAAGAAAAGTCACAATTTCATCAAGTTTCTTCCAAGAACAGGTTAAGGCTCAAAGGGTGTTCAAGCGAGGTTCACACACTCACAAGGTAGTCCACAAAAAGAGGTACAATGTCAAATTGTTTTACATTCTTCAGAGTTGCCTAAGATCATCTCAAGAGCTTGCATCACTTAGTCAACCGGACCAACAGGGCAAACTCTAGGTGTCATCACATATGGTTCACGGTAAGCTCATCACACATAAGGCATGGACACCAATGTCAAACAAGACTCCACACTTTTGCTAGTGTACAACGTTCATCACAGGAGACTCAATTTGATACTTGGCTAGTCACAACGAGAAGCAAAAAGTTCACATATTGTCTATGCAACTTCATTTGGCCTCATCGTAGCCGCATATTCATTTTTTTGGATTATCGGTATTGATCAAGACTGATACTGAAATTTGCAAGAGAACAGCCACATTCAAACACAAACAAGAGGTGGCACACAATTTTTTGGAAGGGTCCAAAAATCATTTACAATCAAAACACAAAGCCACAAGCTCAATCATCCACAAAAATAGTGCAAAATACAGTTATAGCTAAAAACCCCAATATATAAGTTTTTATCAGATATTGAGACAAAATAAGCATTTGAGGACATAATTTCTTTTAAAATATGGCCCTGAATGAGTCCAATTTGTGGACTCATCAACACCCCCAACTTAAACTTTTGCTTGTCCTCAAGCAAACTCAAGTTCAACCGTTCAAAAAGGGTATCTCGAACAGTGCTACACAAGACTCAATCATGAATGCACACAACAAGACTCAATTTACTTATGCAAAGATCAAATGTGCACTCAAAGATTCAAGTTGCGACCCACCAATACCAACAAATATAATGCTCACAATACTTTCTTCAAACGCAAGTTCAAGTTCAACTATAGTGTTTAAATGCCCTCACACAAAGAATGACTCCATATTCACACAATATTTTCACTATTTAAAGCTTTGGAATCAGATGCAGCGCTCACACTCACAAAGAAGAACATAATGCATAATTTCACCCATAATAAATAATGCTTCAGCTCACTCAAGATCAAAAAGGTCTTTTTAAGGCTTGTAATTAGGCTGAGTGAGAAGGTATGGTCATTTAGACTCAGTGACTTTCATCCTCCTGAGATGTGGTGCTCACAACACTTCCTTTCCTTTCTCCTTCATCATTTTCATTAGTGCTTATAAGTCATCCTATTATTTAGCTTCCATGAATTGTATGGACACCCCTTTCATTTTTCAACTTTATTTCACAACTTTTCTTTTTCATTCTTTTTTTCTTTTATGCTCTTTTTTTATTATATGGAGGGGTTCCATTTTCCTCAAAACCATGGGTAGGAGTGACTTTCTTGCACTTTCTTGATTTTCGTTCTCTTTTCACCACAACTCCAACTTAGGATTTTGGCCTAAGTTGGCTATTCAAACTAACCACAACCTCATGAGGATTATGGGTGATGGATTAAGAAAGGTTTAGTTTTCATCAAGTTTCTTCCAAATAAGGGTAAGGCTCAAGGGGTGTTCAAGAGAGGTTCACACGTTCACAGGGTAGGTCACAAAAAGAGGTATATGTCAAATTGGTTCACACTCGTCAAGGTTTCCTAAGATCATATCAAGAGATAGCAGCACTTAGTTGATCGGACCAACATGGAAAATTCTAGGATCTATCATGCATAATTCACAAGTAAGCTCATCACACTAGGCATTGACAGTATAAGTTAAACAAGACTCCACACTTTCGCTAGTGTGCAATGATCATCACAAGAGAATCAATTTGATACAAGGCACTCATAACGAGATGCAAAGAGTTCACGTATTGTCTATACAACTTCATTTGGCCTCATCGTAGCTGTGCATTCATGTTCGTTCGATTATGAGCACTATTTAAGTCATCGGTATTGATTGAAATCGTGACTCAAATTTTTCAAAGGAACAGCCACATTCAACACACGAGGGGTGACAAAAATGTGTGAAAATTTCAAAAAATTTCGGAAGGGTCAAAATTGTTTTGCAATTTAAACACAAGGGGTCACAAGCTCAACATCCATAAAAAGCAATATTTAACACAATGATAGCTCAAAGCCCAAATACATAGGCAAAAACACAAGTCATAAAAAGCACACAAAGGGTGGGCCTCACCCCCACCACAAATAAAAACAATTTGTCCTCAAATGCAATGAACAAAATTCGCAATATAAAATAAAGAAAGACAGATAGGGAGATAAATAGGTGATCCGAGCTAATCCATTGCTCCATCTGTTTGGGATTCAGTACCCAGAGTGACCTCCAGAAGGACCAACTTTATTGAATCCAGCAGTAGGAGCCTTTGCCAAGGAAGCCTGCATAGCAACATCTATCATGATTTCTTCAGTCTCGGCTATGTCGTCCGCTGCAGCTTCCTCAAACATCTCTTCGTTAGTCTCTGCCTCTGATTTGGGATCGGTTGTATGCTCCATTCCATCTCTATGTCCTGTGGTAGTGTGAGGCATTTCGGGCACATCTAGAATTTCCACTATTCCAAAGATCATGGACATATCGGTGGACATTAGGTAGTCCACATCTTTCTTCAGTTCTGCAATGGCGACTTTAAGGCTGTTACCTCCTCTGTGGCTTCTTGGTCGCGCTTACACACTGCTATCCTGGCTGCTAGAGCATTAATAATAGTGCTCAGTGGTTTCACAACATCATCAAGGAAAGCCTGAATCATGCTTGGAATGGAGCTTTCTATGTTGGCGGTCCGACAATTAGCATATTGGGCAAGCTATCCCATTCGGATCAAGGATCCCTGAGTGATCGGCCCACATGAGGCAACGACGACAATAGGACTAGGTGGTAACGCAACACTAGAGGGACCTGGAGGGTCAGCAGGACTAGTAATAGTGTTGGAGTGGGGAAAGATCCCTCTGCATGTATAGATCCAGCGGCCACAACTTTCTTCTGTTTCTTTTCCACTTGGTGCTTAAGATATTCGGCTTCGATCTTTCAGATATTGGTGGAGGTGGTGGCAGCCAATTCCACATCCTTCTTTGCATCTCTAGGTACCCGAGCTCTTTTGCACAATTCAGTGATTAATATCAGGAAAGGGAGAGATGTCTGGCTCTGCTTTGTATGCATATGGATGTTAGAAGCAATGATCATCCCTAGATTTTTCCTGGTTTTCTCCATGATGCATCCAAGACAAGCTGCCTTAGTAAGGTGAATGATTGATTCATTCTATGATGGCATAATTTGCTGCTGATGAATCCAAACCAATATCATGCAGTGATGTTTAGATCTTTCTTCTCAATCGAAACTGCTTCTGCTAACCATTTCAGAGCATTATCATCTGAGACTAGCGGAGCTAACCACTTTTTCATCGCATTTATCTTCTTTGTTCTGATCAACTGCTGGCAGTGATAATTAATTTTATCAGACATACCCAAGGCTATGTTCATAGCCTTACTGTCACAAGCTACCTTCCTTCCTCTGACAACCACGTAGTCAACTACTTTGAAAGATGAGACTAGCCTCTTCTGTTGAGGTACCAATGCGCTGTATGCATTGTAAAATTCTCGGACCCAGCTTGGTGTGTAAGAGCTATAGGGTTTTGTGAAGATCTGGAATTTGTGATATTTCAGGCACTCTATTATCTCGGGATACCTATTGATCACCCCATCTATGGCCAGCCATTTTTCCTCAATGATCGTTCTCAGCCCTTCAGACTTCAGTCTATTCGTTGATTTAAGTGGGTGGGGGGGGGGGCTTGTACTAAAGGTGCCAGTACTATTGCTTGCTCTGGAACTAGAGGATCCAGAGTGGTGGATCGAGGATTTCTAATCCGAGATGGGTTGTTTAAATGTTTAGATCGTAACTCATTCCTCTGTGCCTCCAACAGGTCATCTTCATCTGAACCTATACTCCCACTACCATATGTTGTTGTGTCATTGGTGTAAAAACCTTTGATGTCGGAGATTGCATCTGATAGCTTAATGATTTTGTCCTAGCCCTTGCTTGTCCCATCAGTTGTGGAAAGTTTAGTCGCCTTGTTCCTAGATGCAGTTGCATCCTCATTGAGTGTGATCCCTTTTTCTTTACTTCGGGGTGGTGTGTTGCTACCTGCTTTGTTAGGTTTAGTCATATCTGCAAAAGATTGGGAAGTGTTAGGAGAAACATCAAGTAGAAACTTATTCAATTTTTTGCAGGAAGACTCGCCTCGCCGATCCTCTTTGGCGAGCTAACTCGAGCTTGCCGAAAGGGTTGGCATCAAATGATAGAAAGTTGGTGATAGGAGGTTCTTTTCGGTGAGTTGCTGACTACTTTTGGTGAGCAATGGTTTGTCCGCCTAAAGTTACAGTGCATAAGGGTTTCAAGGGTGCAAATAAAAAGTGGCAAAGAGTACTTTCAGCGATTCGCAGAGTGCCTTCGGCGAAGGCAGGCATCTCACCGAAAGTTATAGAATTAAACCACAACTAAATACGAATTAAATGCGAGATGAAGAGAATAGGCAAACCACCGAGTAATTCGGCGAGCTAGACTCAGCTCGCCAAATGGCCCAACGTGCCCATTTTCAATCCACCTTCTTGAATTCAGTGTCACAAACCCCGAAAACAAGATCAAAGCATGCACTAATGAAATTCAAGCAAGACCCATACTACCCATCACCCGGGATACTCAGATTCTTCCCAAATTTGCCGTATTTGGCCATTCGACGATATTTGCTCTTAAGAGCGGTGTTACTCGCTTTGTCATTGAGCAACTTTTTGACATTTAGCACAAACATGGGTTACTCAGACTTCACTTAATCAATTTAACAACACACAATCATGACTCAACTCATTAAAAAGCATAAAGATTACGGGCATTTGACAATCAAACCACATGGCAATATTGTTCAGATTTAAACAAGCATTTAAGCGTTCTAATCCTATTAGAGAGGCCCAGCACACATCAATATGATACAATCATTGAAAAAGAGTACAAACTATTCAAAAATAAATCAGGGTTCGGAGGACTAACCTTTTCTGCCGATTAAAATGTGATTGAAAAGCTAGGCGGCAAAGAAATCCAATGCCGAGCACAAATCAACGAACCAAAATACTATTTTAATGCTAAAGTAGGGAAAATATTACCTTGGTGTGAGTTTTTGAAGAATAAACGGCAGGGAAAGTGAAGGATTTCAAATTCTAGGACTTCTGGCCATTATAAACCATCCCGTTCGTGCCCATTCGGCGACATTAGTTGCATTCATTGCTCTAGTCGGTGACATGCCAAATTGTCAGTTGGCTCACCGAGTTTCACAGAACCTTCAGTGAAGTGAGTGTCCAAACGGTGGTCTGCATCGTGATCGCCAACCTATTCGGCGATTCGCTGAATGGAACTATTAACTCACCAAACGCAATTTCCACTCACTCTCCACACTTTAACCTGTACATTCAATACACCATTATTTCTTAAAAAACAATAAAGCATTTAAAAATGTTTTGGGTTGCCTCCCAAACAACGTCTTAGTTAACGTCTGGCACGACTCATGTCATTTGTCAAATTCCATTTTTGGGGTTACCTTAGTATCAATAAGCAACCCCTTGTTTTGTTTCCAGTGCAGATCGGGCAACGCATGACTCATAAGGTTCTCGAGCAGCTGGACAACTCTGGATTGAGACCAAATCAATCGCTTAATTCCTTCAATGTCTTCCTTTATTTCTTCCAGCTTTCTATCTTGCTTAGTTACCTTATGGAGAATGACTGAAAGCATGCCCTCAAGGAGTTTACCTTATTGTCCTCAGGACTTCTTTACTCATTAAGAGGGATGTATTTATCCTTCCTTTTGTATTGGACTTCGATCTTCACCATCTTTTTGACAAATTCATCAATCTGAGTCATTAGGGTGGCCAACATGAAGTCTTTTTGTCCCTCTTGGTGCGTTTCAGCCATTTGATTAAGCAGTTGAGCTGCTTTCACATATGACTACTTTGCAAGGCCTCCCGAAATGAGTTGGTCGACCAACATCTTGGTTTCAGGACCAAGGCTTCTGTAGAAGCAATCCAGGAATGCCATGTCAGGAATGTTATGAGTTAGGGATTGAGTGATCAGGTCATTAAACCTTGCCCATGACTTGTGGATCCGTTCACCTTCCAATTGCTTGAAGGTGAGGAACGATCCCGGAACATCATTACCTCTAATGGAGGAAATTCCATTAGCTCCCGAATATTGCTCGCCATGCTTGCTTCCTCTAATTGGATACCGCCAAACCAACAAAACAAAAACAAAAAATTGAGTGAGTAAACTACAACTAAGAAGAACAAAAATTCTACTAGTCTAAAAGTTCTCAAATAACACCACTCCTCGGCAGCAGCACCATTTTGATGTTTGCGTAATCAAGGACACAACTTCCAGTGCAAGTGTCTACGATCGTGCAATAGTATAATAACCCAAGCAAGGGTTGGGGTCGTCCCAAGAGAGTGGTTTTGAGAATTTATAGAAAAATAAAATTTCGTTCTAACTAGTCGTAACTAAAGACATTAACGAGTAAAAACATTATAAATTAAAGGGGGGACACAAGAGTGTCAATTAACAATGGGGGTTTTGTCACTAGTAAGTAAAAAACAACAAAATAAACAATGAATTCTAAGTAATGAGAGGGGATCCTTGGGATGTGACAGGAATATTGGTTAAGCTAGATTATTGGGTACATGCTTTCGATAGAAGATTCATCGAATATATTTTGACTAGTCTAAGCTATAAGGGGGATAAGTTCTCTCTCGAGCAACTTACCCCATTTCAAATACGTTCACCTCGGACACCCACTTGCCGCATGAAGACCAGCCTATGCCTTAACCCACTCACTCTCTCGAGCTGAGTGTGTGGACATGGGACTAGGGTTCACTCTCTCGAGCTAAACCTCATGTCGACCCACTCACACTGGTCATCAATCTAGTGGTTTTAGTTATACGACCTCGCTCTCGAGCAAGCCGAAAACACATAAATAAACTTGTATTTGCAACTACAAATTCATTAAATTCATCCACAACCACTAAACGAAATCACATTTAAACTATGAATAGACTATCAACAAGCAAGACCCAACAATTATCTTAACACATATTTGCTAAATCATACCCCAAGAATTGGGGTTTTTAGCCACACATTAAGAGATAGAAATTTATACCTAAATGAGCTTGCATTCAAATGGGTATGAAGATTTAAGTCTTGTTATAAGCAAAGAATGAAGAATCCAAGAGACCCAAGTCCAAATCCTTGGAGATGAATAGCCGATCAACTCGATGATTCGCCCTTTGGTGTAATTCATCGCCGTCTTGTACCAGCCTTCAGCATCGTCGTGCTTTGGATTATTGGGCGGCATGGTACTGCTTCGCGGAACTGCTCGACGATGCACTGATTGCTCCATTTTTCCGCCGACTTGATCCTTTTCTTCAGGGTTCCGCACACTGGAACAAAAGGCGAAGTAAGACCGTTCGGCGACTTGCCAAGTGGACTCGGTGATCCTCATGCCTTCATTTCTTCTTTCTTTTCATCCCTTTTCGTTCCCTTTTGCGATGTAGTGTCCATGCTCTCTTTAACTTCAAATACGTGAAACTTAAGTGTTTTTATCAGATATTGAGAAGAAAAAAGCATTTGAGGACACAATTTCTATTAAAATATGGCCCTGAATGAGTCCAATTTGTGGACTCATCACATGTCTCTACCGGCAACTTTTGGTCTGGCCATGTGTGCAAAAACATCAGAAAAAGTGTGAAACACTTCAAGCAAAAGCACAGAAAAACAGTTGCAAATAGACTCGCCGAAAACAAAATCAAAACATGTACCCATCAAATTAAACTAAGACCCATTACTCCCATGCCCCCGAGATACTCAAACTTCTCCCGATTTTGCCAAATTTGGCCATTTGATGACTTTTGCCCTTAAGAATGACGTCAACCGCTCCATCATTGGGCAAAATACATCATTTGGCACAAATGCAGGCCACTTAGACTTCACCCGACTAAACCCAACAAAATGCAAGCACAACCTCATAATTTTAAAACAATTTTAAGGAACAAAAACATGGGAATTCAACGATAAAGGCATTACACGCAAAATATTTTAATTAACACAGGCACACACAAATACAATTATGATCAGAGAGGCCCAACACACATCACTAAGATAAGATCATTGCAAATGAGAACAAAATCGCTAAAAATAAACTCAGGGTTCGAAAAACCAAACTTAGATGTCGATTAAAATAATCTGAAATGCTACACGGCAAAGTAATCTACTCCTAACACAAATCCGACGACTAAACCACTCTAAAATGCAAAAAGTATGGGAAATATTGTGCGGGTGTTAGTTTGGGAAGATTAAAAGTGAGGGAAAGTGAAAAAGTTTGAAAGTTTAAATCTTTGGCCTTTAAAAACCGTCCAGTTCTCACCTATCCGACCACATTAGTTTTGCTCGCCGACCCACTCAGCGACACGTTAAGTGGGAACTTACCTTACTGAGTTTTATAGGACCTTCAGTTAATGTGGGGGTCCAAACGACAGATTAGATCGCAATCGCCAACCTGGTCAGTGATTCGCCAAGTTCTCTTGGGCTCGCCAAGTTTTACAGACTCCACTTTGAAAATGTCTTGAGTCCAACAGTGATCTAGGTCAGGCTAGCCGACCTCTTCGGCAATTCACCGACTAGACTTTTGGCTCGCCAATCTCTACCTTTCTAACACTTTCTACACTTCAACCTACACAACCAACACACCATTATATCTAAAACAAAAATAAAGCGATAAAGACTTGGGTTTCCTCCGAAGAAATGCCTTAGTTAACCTCGTAGCACGATGCAAATCCCCACTTAAGTTCCATTAATGGGTTTTTCCTCATTTTCATAAGGCCACCCACCGTCCTGTTGTGGATAGAGAGAAGAAAGCACCGGGTCCATTTGGGACTCTGGAAGCTGAATGAACATGGCGTGAGAGGTTGTCATCTGATTTAGTATCAACACTCTGTCGTGTTCTTCAACTTTGTGAAGAATGAGTAAGAGTACCTCTTCTATTTGTCCCCCTCTTACTTCTTCATTCTTCGACGCTCATGAGGGGGTATGTACCTGTCCTTCTTTTAGGACATTACCTACAAGTCCTTGACCTTTTTGGTCAAGGTATCCAGCTGAGTCAATAATGTGGCCAAGTGTTAGTCCTTCTCAGTCTCCTTGTTGGTCTTGGCCACACAATCAAGGAGTTGGGCTGCCGTCTCATAGGATTGTCGAATCAAATGACCCGAAGAGAGTTGGTCAGCCACCATTCAATTTTCGGGGCCAAGACCTCGGTAGAAGCATTCCAGAAGCATCTTATCTAGAATTCCATAAGTTAGGCATTGCTGCAATAGGGTCTTAAACATTTTCCACAACTCATAAATGGCTTCACCCTCCAATTGCTTGAAATTTAGGATGTTATCCCTAAAAATCATCAATCTCAAAGGAGGGTGATCCGTTGGGTCGTTGTAGCTACTAGATATGCTCCAATTCTCTACTCAAAACAGAAACACACAAACCAAAACTAAAAGTTAAGTAAGTTCAACTATGACTAACAAGAACAAAATTTAACATAACTAAAGAATCTTTAACAACACCACTCCCCATCAGCGACACCATTTTGATTTCATGTATCAGGACACTTCATCCAATACTAAGTGCCAACGATCGTTAGTGAGTAATATAACCCAACTAAGTGAGTTACAGTCGAATCCCACAGGAAGTGGTACTTGCTTAAGATTCAAGAGCCAAGTATAAATATGTTCAAGTCAATCATAGGTAAAAACATTTACGAATAAAAGCATGGTTCAAGTTTGGGGTGACACAAGTGTCAAATAACAGGGAGTTTTGATTATAATTATCAACTACAACAACAAATAACACGAATAGAAAAGTAAAGAGATGAGTTCTTGGGATGTGATTGGATTATAGGCTAAGGTAGACAAATGGGTAATTGCAATTGATAGTAAATAGTTGTAAATTAGTGAATAAGCTAGACTTTAGTGGGGATAAACTTTCTCTCAAACAATTTACCCCGAATCAAATTGGTTTCTCTCGAACACTAATAAGCAGCAATTAAGAACAACCTACGCTTTAGTCTATTAACTCTCTCGAGCTGAATGTGTGGAAAAGTGTTTAGGATTCACTCTCTCGAGCTGAATGTGTGGAAAAGTGTTTAGGATTCACTCTCTCGAGCTTAACCCATGACAGCCCAATACCCACAGACCATCAAATTTGTAACCTTGGTTTTAAAACCTCTCTCTCGAGCAAGCTAAAAACACGAAGGTAGAGTTCCATTTGCAACTACAATCCTTTTGTAATGACCCGAGAGCACCCCTTAGTCATTACATGAGTATTCGACCTCTCAGAAGTCTCATAGAAGCCTTAGCATTCATTCATCGCGTAGATCATAAAAATCACTAAGAATTTAAAACTTTTATTTAATGAAACCATAAAACTTCAAGAGTCATCAACATTTGAAAACGTCAACACGCAAGCGGAACTACTAAGTCTCTTTAGCCAATCTTATACAAGAACTTAAAACGTACTAAGGGACACGACCCTTTACAAATGAAATGAAACTTAAGTGTCTATTACAATGACTAAGAATCTTCTAAACATAGTCCTCGAATCTTGAGGACATACCAAAGACTTGGAAGAGTGAAGCAATCCAAGAAACTCCAAAGCACAATCTCCTCCTAGTTACCACAACCTACAGTTGTAGTAAATTAGAAGAAAGGGGTTAGTACAACACACGCACTAAGTATGAAGATATGTAAAACATGCTAAAAAGGACATTTTTTTGGAAGTTATGCTTTCATGCCATTTTGATAAAATTTCATGAACATCAACATAATAGGCACCTTACAAGTCACAACCAACGATACAAAGTCATATGCTTCACAATACCTCATAAACATACATAACCCATTTACCTTTACCTTCTTGCCTTGGACCTCCACCTTAAGTAACCCTTAAGCA
>JAJOOR010012074.1:0-17249 GCA_036250505.1 Solanum acaule
GTTCTTCTATGTCTTTTTAGTATTGTTTAAGTTGTGTACGGGATTAGTCCCGAATTTTGTACTCTAAAGTATTAGATGGTTTGAGACATCATGTATAAAGTCTAGAAAGTCTTCCGCTTGCTATTTTTTTTATTTAAATGTTTTCTTAGTAAAGAAAGTTTTAAATTCATTATGTTTTTAGTGTTATGCGATGAATGAATGCTAAGAGGCTTGTATTAGACCTCCGAGAGGTCGAGTACGCCGGTTACGACTAAGGGGTGCCCTCGGGTCGTGACACCAAAAATCAAAGATTATCTTCTCCAAGAATTGCTCAGAACTAAATAGAGATACATGCTCCAGCATCCTAGGAATCGATGCTTCTAAAGTCTTTGGGAAATACATAGGCTTTCCTATATTCCATAAAAGGCTAATAAATGTTGACTTCCAATTCATCATTGACAATATGAAGAAGAGCCTTGCAGGGTGGAAAACCAAATTTCTAAACCTCACAGGGAGGACTGTTCTTGCATAAGCAACCCTTGGTAACATCTTTTCACATGTTATGCAATACATCAAGCTCCCAGCCAAACTAAATAACACAATTGACAAAGTGCAAAGGGACTCCGTGTGGGGAACTACAACTGAAAAAAAGAAGATACACCTCCTAAACTGAGACACTATCACCAATGCCAAGAATATGAGAGGGATAGGTCTTCAGAAGAGCGAACTTAAGAATAAAGCTATCATATCAAGCTTGGCATGTAGAACACTTAAAAACACAAACAAGCTTTGGAGCAAAACACTTTTGGACAAATACAAAAGCCACAACATGGAACTGAACAGAAAAAGAATAGTCTCCAAAACTTGGAAGAACATCCAAAAAGGATGGCTAGATGTAGCCGACGCATCTAAATGGAGAGTACACAAAGGAGACAAGGTCAATTTCATTAGTGATAAGTGGATCCCCCACCTCGACGCCATAAATAAAAAAGTACATGGCCCCTTTCGAGAGAATGAGATATTACTCAAAGTGAAGGACTTCCATCATAACGGGGACTGGAACATTACCAGCCTATCGTTCACTTTGCCTGAAGATCTAAAAGCAATCATCGAAAGCTATAGGCTCAATAGCAACTCACTGCAAGAAGACACTCTCATATGGGGGCTTACGCCCAACATGCTCTTCACCCAAAGCACAACCTACAAGCACATAAAGGGAATTGACTCAAAACAAAATATTCAACTGGATCTGGAACGCCAATGCACCAAACAAGATCAAAACCTTCCTATGGCTTTTGTACCATAAAAGACTTCCAAAAACCTATATGGATCCAAAGTGCAACTACGGTGGCAACAACAAAGAAGATACAAACCACATCTTCTTCCTTTGCCCCAACGCCCACAACTTTTGAAGTCGTTTGATCTCCACTAGCCAGAACCCAACGCCATCAATCTCACCCCCTCAAGCAACACTGATTGGATTGAACAGTGGCATGCTATCAAAACCAATAACTATAACGAATAGCTAGACTGGGGGACCTTCGTCCCCTTTGCCATTTGGAATATATGGCTAACAAAAAACCACAATACCTTCAACAACAAAAAGGAAGGGGTAGACACAAACACCACAATTTCCCAAGCCACAAAATACTGCCTAATCATAAAAAAGAAGGGAAAAGAAAAGACAACAAGTCGATCACCTAAGTCAAATGGGAACCTCCTTTCCACGACGCCTACAAGCTCAATGTCGACGGGTCAGTGAAACATGCCCCCGACCCAGGGGGCTAGGAGGGTAATCAAAAACTACCTTGGGTCATGGGTAGCGGGGTTCACTGAACACACACCCCACACAAACCTCCTCAGAGCCAAACTCCAAGCCATTCGGACAGGCTTGACTCTAGCAATTCAACACAATCTCAGCCCCCTAGAAGTAAATTCTGACTCGGAGAAGGCTATCAAAATGCTAATAAACAATAATTTGCTCTATGATGATTTAATTGTTGAATGCAGGTCCTTGCTAGCGATAATAGAGATCAGGAAATTGGAGCACGTGTTTTGTGAGCAGAATTGAGTGGCGGACAAGCTGGCAAATGAGGGGCCAAAAAATGAAGTATTTAACCGACCCACCATTTCGATAACTGCTCCACCATGGGTGCAGAATGAAGTGGATGCAGATGTACTAGGAAGTGGATGAAGATGTACGATGACTATAAACATTCCATTTTGTATTATCCAGGGTCGGGATGTGACCCAAACTATTTACAATAGCCCACCCGTTAACACAGGCGGGGAAACTACTAATGTTTCTTAATCACTAATTATATAATATAAGTACCCTTTTGATAAAAAATAAAATAATATATACAGAAGAAACTTGGAAGATGGCTTGTAAGTTTCTTAAACACAAGCATTCTCCTCCAAATGAAGAAGAATAAAAGAAATGATCTAGAAGCAGCAAAGATGTAGACAAATCAAAGAAACATTCTTGATGGTTGATCCTTCGCCACCTTTTTCATTATAGCAAAGTGATAAGATTCCTTGACCATGATAAATGATAATGTGCTCTTTACTTAGTTTTATTGTCATTTTATTCTTTATCTTTGTTTAAATGATTAATTACCTTTAGTATAGTTACTAAGGTTTTTTCATTTAGATACCATATATATATATATATTTGTTCTATTTAAAATCTTCTCTTAAGTTAATATTATACCCAACTCAATATTATACTCACCCATCTAACCCATAAAACCCAAATCCTAAATATCCACCTTGTATCGTCACTTTCAACACTCTTTCTATACCATTCAAGCATAATTTAACCACCATTTCAACACACAAAAATCTTAACCACAATTTCAGCACTATGTTAATACAAATTTCAGAACTTTCTTTTTGCAACCTATCTACACAAATTTCAGCAACATATCAGCAAAATTTAACCACCATTTCAATATTATTTCAACACCAAATTGGCCAAATTGAATCAAGACATAGATGAAGCCACGTCTTCTTGGTGTTACCTCGGAAAAGTGACGATGTATTAGATGGATTTTATGGGTTAGATTGGTGGATATTTAGGAATTGGGTTTTATGGGTTAGATGAATGGGTATGATATTGAATTGGGTATAATATAAAAATAAGAGAAACTTTAAATAGAACAAATATAAATATATCCATGTAGGTGTGTCACTGTAATGCCCCATTTCTTGTGATTTTGTTTTTAATTGTAAAATGACCATTTTGCCCTTTTCCGTAGCGTTTTCATGTTTAGCTTGTGTTTGAGAATGGTTGGTGAGGTCCCCAATGCGATCGGGTGTGTTTTTGGTAATTTGACCCTTCTTGAGTTGAGAATTCTTGATAGGATTGACTTCGGTCAACAATTTGAGTTTCGAGCGTCGGGTGCGAATTCTGTCAGTTTCATCGTATCCGGAAAATGTCGAGTTTGAGCTAGTAGAGTGGTTGCTAAGGTTTTCAAGGCATTAGGTTGAGAGTTGAGTGTTTAGGAAAATAATATTTTTTTGCCTAAATGGGTTCCGAGGGTCGGTCATAACCATCTTTTTTTTTAAAATGTGACAATTTATTTGGTTCCAAAACACGTTTTATGATGAATTTGCACTATTGGTTCGTGTTTATAGGATTCCCAATGAGTTTCGAGGGTCAAAAAGATGTTTTTCAAGGTTGCTGGTGACGAAACAACAGACTTTTAGCAACAAAAATGGGTTTTAGTGATGAAATCGCTAAGTTAAATATCTATTCGAACCCATATCATATTTTTGATATTTTGAGAGCTAGAAAAGTTGGTTTGAGGTGATTTTTGATGCGTTTTTCTTTCATAATCATTGGGTATGTATTTCTAATCCTATTTTACTCTTTTACCAAGAATATCCCTTTAATATTTCATGATTTCTATCCATTAAGTTGATAATTCAAACCCCAAAGTAGAGAAATTGAAAATTATTGATTTGAAGGTCGATTTGGAATGTGTCTTTATTGAATTTTGGGATTTAAGGTCCTTGTATGGTGGATAAACTGATTTTGACAAAGGTTTTCCAAAATTTCTCATTTTTAACCGCATTTCAAATGTGGGTTTTGGGGTTTTTCTCCTAAAGTTATGAATGTAGTAAATTCTTGATTTAGAGCTCGATTCTTGCTTTTTTTTAATGAGTTTTTCAACCATGAACACCTCTTGGCTTGTAGAACTTGATTTTTTTATTAAAAATGTGATTTTACCCTTTTGATTTTCGAAGTGATTTTTGAATTATTTTACCCCGATTTAAAGTCCTATCAATATGGGTATTATTGGACTTCTTTTGATGATCTCTTTCCATTCTTGATAGTTGAGGATCGTTTTGGTTAGCGTGTGGTTGAGGATTTACTCTGCTAGAGTTGTTTAGGTGAAGTTTCTGCCTTAAGGTAGGTTTGACTTATCCTTCTCCTAGATTGGGATTGGGTAAATATTGATCATTCTTATGTCTTAGATTATGGGAGAAAATCATAGCATAATTTTGGACTGTGAGTTGTATTGTGTTGCCCGTGTGGGGGATTGATTATATTGTATTGCCCGTGTGGGGGCTTATATGTGTTCTTTAGGCTGTGTTAAGGCCTTAATTGTTGTTATATTTGCTTTGAGAGCATATGATTCATAAGTTTTCCGTGAGAGAGGCTTGTAATGATAGTTGACTTGTAATGGCCGATTCAGAGGTTGAGTTGGAAATTTTATAAAGCTTTGAGTAAACGAAATGCTTTCTAAATGGAATTCATTTATTTCAAATGAACTCTTTTCCACTATTTTTCATATGAGGGTGTCTATCATGATGCAGTTGAGTTTTGAGAAATTTAGATTGTTGATACATGTTGAGTTGATTATTACCTCCATGTTATATATGTGTTGTGATGCATTCATCCTCATTCATCATATCATGTTCTTGGGAAATTGAGAAAAATATGGAGATTATTTTTTAGAAAGAAAATGAGACACCTTCTTATATCCTTGACTACACTGAGGTAGCAAGTTGATGAGATATTGAGATTGTGATTTAATAATATGGACTGCGAGTCCTCCATTGGTCCTTGTTTGGAACCTTAGCTTGACAAGATGTATACGACAGGTTGTGCGACTACCTTGATTCCACCTTTACACCACATAATTGCATCATCTTATTGCTTTGCATTAGTCTTTTGAATTGATTGGCATGTCTATGATGAGGGAAATATTGTGACCTTATGTGTTTACTTTACTCGCGCCATTCATTATAACTTGGCCCCCCGATGTCGAAATGGGACTTTTCTGTATGCAAGTGGAAGCGTTCCTTAGTTTATTTCATAAGTTGATTAATTCCTTTTGCTCAGTCGGCCAAGCCTACTGAGTACCCGTGGATTGTACTCACCCCTACTTCTGTATCATTTTGATGCAAATTCTAGTCAGGGTACTCCCTGCGATGGCTGATCATTTCTAGCTTAGGAGATCTTTTTGGAGTAGTGGTGAGATCTTATTTTCAAATCACCATTAGTTTCATCTCATATTTCAGTCTTTATTTCTTATCAGAGACCTGTGATATGTTTCGTACTCTAAAGTTGTATTAGATGCTCTTTATACTTATGCTATCAGGTTTTGGGATATTCTTTATTTTCCTTTTCTATCGTTTGTCCCCTGGCTTACCTTCAGCAGTCTCGTATGTGTGTTATTTTTGGCTTACACACCTTATTGGAAGGGTTTTTGGGGTGTGTGCCATCATGACCTCGATTTTGGGTCGTGCCAGTCATGTTGGCACCACATAGGATAATAAAAGTTGGACATAAGACTTAGCTATTCAAGGGCAAATATGTGCCTAAAGTTGGATGATAGATACAAATATATAAAAAAGGTATGACGATAGGCAAATATAACCTTTTCGAAGAGTATATGAGAAAATGTGACCCTTTTCCATATTAATAAAAGAGGGATTAATTAAGAATATATTATTATGTAGAAATAAATTAATCCTAAGAAATGACATGTCATTTTGATTTTAAAAAAAGGGTGGGTTAACAATAGAAGGACATATTTGAGTCACTTTTATGACATTAATCATATAGTAGCTGGATAATGTTTGTATTATTCATGTATTAATTTCAGTATAATTTATATGACATTTGGTAGATAAATAGGAAATTTGTTATTCATATATAAAATTAATATGATATTTGGTTGACAGTTTAGAAACCGCACAATTAATACATGTATAAATTTTGAGGAAATTTATATATTATTTTATAAAGGATAAAAGGTGGAATAACTAGTACATGCATAACTACTACATGAATAATTATTTCTGCATAACTAATACTCGCATAAATAACACATAAATTCACTCATAACTAACCCCTATGTAGATTACTAATATCCACATAACTTTATCTAGCTACTAAACAATGGCTTAAGAACATATATGAATGCAAAGGCGGATCTAGGATTTGGAGGTCTTGGGTGCCACATCGTCCAAGTAAGACAAACGGGTTGGTTCCTTCATTTTTAGATTATAATTCGGGTTATCTATCTTTTTCGATTTTTATAAACAAATTGATCAAACATGCATGTTAGTAATATTTTCTTTTAGATATATTGAGGCCTGATACCGCTTTGTGGAAACCTAGAACAGAAGAAAGTCTCTTTAGGATGGCTCTGCCCTAGCTAGACCGAGTCACAACTACTTATTATAGAAGACTCAGGCACACTTCCCTATACTTCTCCTAAGTGACATCAAAATACTCTTTCAGCCAATTCGAAAGCAGCAATAGATGAGATTGAATCAGACAGAAGGTTCACCCCTCACCCTGGGGGATTGGGGAGTTGAGACTTCCTTGCTCGATTTTTTATTTTAAGGAATTAGAGGCCTTATTCTCTAAAACTTTGCCTAAAAAAAGATTTTTCACATTAAAAATTCAAACTTGTACAAACCATCTAATAGTGTTAACTTAAAATATTCTTATTTCATTGTCTTGGAATTAGAGGCCTTATTCTCTAAAACTTTGCGGAAAAAAGGATTTTCCACATTAAAAATTCGAACTTGTACAAATCATCTAATAGTGTTAACTTAAAATATTCATATTTCATTGTCGTTATGTGTCATTGCAAATATATAGTAGAGAAAGAATAAAAATTGTAGTTTCAACCCAATCATTTTACTTAGTAAGAAAGTCGGTGAAGATTGGAAGAACCTTTAAATTAAAAGAACTCTAACATAATAATATTCATCATTTTTAAAGCTTAATTAATTAATAAAAAATACACATGTAATACTTATATCAAGAGATTAATAATTAGTGAAAGAGAAAGTGCAAAAAATTAAAAATTAATTACAGTAAAAATGAGTCGATTTAAATTAATAAAGAAAGCAAATAAATAAGAACCAATGGAAGAAAAAAATAATACTAAAAACCTTTCACACATTAATAAAAAAGAGCCGAGAAGCTCTTCGAGCAAGCCAAAAAATAATGCCCGAAGCGAGTTCGAACCCCGGATTCCAGGTGTGGCAGACCAAGTCTTCTGCCAGTGGCACCTCTCACAAATTTGTTTTGTGGGTGATAAATTTAATATATATTGATATCGTATACGTATATCCAAATATATATAAAGTTTTAATCGAAATTACTGGGTGCGGTGGCACCCCTCCCATACACGTAGTAGAATAACATTTAGGAAATACACAAACCAATAATATAACTGAAAACAATATTTACCCTTTTTTTTAATAGTAAAAGGGGAAAATATGACATCTCTGTTTGAAATTTAACTAAATATTCTCAAATTTCAAACAAAATTATCTGAAATTTGACTTCATACTAGTAAACTTATGTCGTATAAACTTTGATTTGGCAATCAAAACACATTTGTGAAGTTTGTCAAACAATTACAGTCTACTCGTGGTACCTCATTTAATTTACCTAAGCACTATACTTAATTTGAACTTATTTTTGTTAGATATATAGTAAAAATAAATGAGAAATGGAGGGAAGATGAAAGAAGAAAATATGAGAAGTTTTCTTGTGCTTTAGTAAAAAGCATTTCTCCATCATTGATGGTGGAAAGAAAAGTTCAAATGTTTAAATAAGAAAACACTTCTACTAGTTGTTAAATGGGATGGAAAGAGGGATCCCCTCGCACTGTTATCATCGCTCGACTTTGGCTTTGAAAAATGATCGAGATATTATTTTTTGTCATTGAATGGCCAACCCAAAATGATCCAACCCAGAATCGGATCCACGCTACCCGGTTTACTTTTTTCCCATTTTATTTAAAATTTCCCACCGTTTTTTGTGTCTGTTCTGAAAGGTTGCAAGCTTTCAAGAACAAATATGTCTTAGTGACTGTTCTGAAAGGTTGCAAACTTTAAAAACAATACTTCTTGGCTATAAATATCCATGATTTCTCCGACTTTTGACTACGAAATTTCTGTACTTCTTTTTTTTTTTTGCACAATTAAATCGTGTACTTTGTTCCTGTTGAATGGGTTGCTGACACCAATACCGATACACTAGTGAGTAAAATCGTTCTATCCTCTCAGGATCAAATCTATTCCTTTAAACCTCGGATATTGGAGGGAAATAATTTCCTTAAGGTTACATTATGCATTTAGTGGACTAGATTTTTTCCTTTCTGTTTCATATTGCTGTTTAGGGGTGTACAAAACCGAACCAAACCACAAACCGAGTCAAACCAAAAAAAAACCCGACTAATGGTTTGGTTTGACTTGGTTTGGTATTGGAAAAAAAAGCCCGACCATACTCGGGTTGGTTTGGTTTTAACTAAAAAAAGTCAACCCGAAACCAAACCAACCCGACATTATATATATAATTTTTGAAATTTATTTTAGGGAAAAGGACCTGATATACTCCTCAACTTTGCCATTTGGAGCTGATACTCCCTTCGTTATAAAGTGGCTCATATATACCCTTACCGTTGTACAAACGGTTCACATATACCCCTACTGTTACAAAATGAGCTCACATATACCCTTCATTTAACAGAAGTAAAAAAATTAGTTTTAAATTTATATTTTTGACTTTTAATTTTTTTTAATAAATCATTTAGGGGTATATATGATTCTTATAGCAAAGTTCAAGGTATATTTTAATCTTTTTCGTATATAAATTATTTTTGACTTTTTTGATTATCATTATTTGAGTTTCTTATTCTTATTTTATTTTTTTCTTTCATTCCTTAGTGTAAAGAAAAAAAATTGAACTATTTTTTTGTGGCTATATTATAATTTAAAACTATTTTTTTTTGTCTATATTGTAATTTAATTTTTGTATTTGAAGAAAAAATTTGGTCATCTATAATAAGTTTTACAAAAATATTAGTGAAACATAAATAAATTTGACCATCAAAATAATAAATCTAAATTAGTCATTGAAACAAAAAAAAATGTCAAAAAAAGTTTTTTTAAAAAATGTTTGAGGAGGATTAAATATACCCATATGGGATTATATATTTTTTTAAAAAAAATTAAACTAAAATTATTTTTTTTCATTTCTGTTAGAGGAAAAGGGTATATGTGAGTCATTTGTAAATAAGTAGGGGTATATATGTGCCACTTTCATAATGAGGGGTATATCAGCTCTAAATGACAAAGTTGAGGGGTATATCAGACCCTTTTCCCTTTATTTTATACATAAAAGTATTTACTTTGATGTAATTTCTAAATATTACTTATACGTTTTCATAATTTTTATCTTTCAACATATTTTTTCAAAATTTTTAAACCTAATTTTGAATGGTATAATCCATAGATATTAGTAACTCTAATAACACTCAATTTAAAATCAAATCAATACTAATGCTAGCAAAATAAATTAATTCAACACTAAGAATGACAATAATGTTGAATATTTGTTCTTTAGTGTTACATTAGTTTAGACATTTAAAAGACATAACCTTATTTTCATTTTTCTTTAATGTTTAATCATGTAATTAATACTCCTATTAGACTTATTTTAGCATGATTAGTACTTTTAAATTATGATCATTTTTCATTATAACTTATCAATTTGAAATATTTATTTTATGCGATTTCATTATTATTTTTATTGAATATTTTAGTGTCATCACTCATCATATTTTGTGTTAATTTCTTAAGAAACACCTTAGATAGTTGTATTTTTGTTGGACTAAAGAAATATTTGGAGCACAAGTTAATTATATGTTTGTATGAATACTTTACCGAAAAAATCTGAGGTTTATTAGTTTGGTATGATTTAAAAATTTAAAAATGTGACACAAATGGTTTGGTTTGGTATTTGAAAAACCCGAACCAACCCCAAAAAACCCGAGGATAAAAAGTCCAAGAAAACCCGAATTTTATTAGTTTGGTTTGGTTTATAAATTTAAAATTTTGACACAAATGATTTGGTTTGATATTTGAAAAATCTGAACCTACTTGGTCATGTACACCCTTATTGCTGTTACATGTCCTGTTCTCTTTGCATTCATTAATTTCTGTTTTTGATTACACGCTTTAGACTTTGTTGTTTATATTTTTCTGCAAAGTTATTGCTATATTATTTGTTAATACATATTAGATAACAATCTTAAAGAAATAATTGTTTTATTTTTAGTCTGTATTTGTGGTTGGAGAATAAAGCATGTGTGGTTTTCTACTCCAATAAAGTGTGAACAGTGATTTCAATTTCATTGGAATATTAAAGTTCATACTTGTATACAACGATTTAAAAAGTATAAAAACTTTGTCGTTGTTATTGTGATAAGCTTGTAATTTTGTTTATTGTTTATTGAATCAAGTTTGCCAATTTTGACAGTGAAAAATGGCAATTGAAAATGTTACGACTTCTATGGCTGCTACTGCATCAATCCGAATTGATGTTCCACAACTTCGGAAAAAGAATATTTTCTTTTCACTGAACTTATTTCTCTTGATATTTGGTTGCCAAAATTGAGTAAAATGAATTGCATGGTCCATTTTTTGCTTAAATCATTTCTAGTTACTTTCTTTCTCAATCAATGTTGTTTGGCTCCACCCTTTATGCCACCCTGTGCTAGTATATTTTACCAGATTTATGTCCAACTTTAAACCAAAAAATTGACTTAAGGAACATCTAGTCTTCTAGATAAAAACGCTTTACACAACCATTAGGAATTGTAGTAGCAATATTTAAAAAATAAAAATGAAGTGAGCTACAAACTTTATTGCTAATTGGTGATTAAATCGCTCGTAGCTAATACTTTTCTTTATATATAATCGATCTGATCCATCGCTAAGACATATTTTCTTATTAACTACAAAATTTGTATTTTGCTAATTCCTAAGTTTTAATGTAAAAGCTACTATTATATTTATAAAGTCCACTATGCATGTTTAACTACATTAATTATATATGATATGATGTTTTCCCTTTTTGCAGTAAGCTCACGAGGCCATCTAGGCTTTATTTTATAAGTACACTTATTGCATGTGAACTGTTTTCTTATGTGTAATATTCAATCATCCCAAGTCCCCAATATTAGTTCTATCATACTTTACTGTCTGTGACCAACAATAGATTAATGATCTCCTATGCCACTTTTATTTTTTACTTCAAATAGAAAACTAAAGAACTATCCTACAAAAAAACTTGTTGTGTTGAGGACATAGTTAATTAACTATATGCTAGACTTGAGTAGTTAGTTAGTTAGGTATATAAAGTTAGTTAAAAGAGCATCTTAGTTAGTTAGGATTTACCGCTGTCAAATATTCCTTTTCATACTTGTATATATATATGTGTGTAATCAGCATGTGAACAAATAGATTGAATGAATAAGATTTGATTCATTCCCTCAAACTCTCTCTAAGCTTTCTTAACTCCCATTAATGGAGTCTCTCAACATGGTATCAGAGCACTCAGGAATTCACTGTCCTCTGTTAATTTCTTTATTCTCGATCAGCTCGATTGTGGATCAATTGAAGTTCTGCAGCAGTGTTGACATTTGAGTAGATCTCTGTTGCGTTTGAAGCTCAAAATTACTGGTTCAATCATGCCGATTGTTGGTGATAATGCTGCGACCATTGAAGTTCAGCCTCCAGTTTCAGTAGATCACAATCATCCTCTCTTCATTCATGCATCAAATACTCAAGGTTCTGTTCTAATCTCAATTCAGCTTCTAGGTTCTGAAAATTACTCTCTATGGAGTAAATCCTTGAAACTTGTGTTAACTGGCAAGAACAAGTTAAGTTTCCTATTAGGAACCTGTAGAAAGGATATGTATCCAGCTTCCTTGCATCCCATGTGGGATAGATGCAATGCCATTGTTCTAGGATGGATTATGAACACTGTTTCTAAGAGTTTAGTGAGTAATGTCATCTATGGATCTGATGCTCATACAGTGTGGGAAGATCTTCGTGAAAGGTTTGATAAGGTCAATGCTTCTAGAGCTTTCTATCTTCATAAGGAAATAGTTACCTTGTCTCAAGGGACTGCTTCTTTGTCTAATTACTTTAATTACTTTTCTAGACTAAGAGAGCTTTGGGATGAAGTTGAAACTCTAATTCCTCCTCCTTCATGTGCCTGTCCTGAGTCTAAACAGTATACTGAACATTTTCAGTTTAAAAAATTGTGGCAATTTCTTATGGGCTTAAATGAGTCCTATGCTCATGCTAAAAGTCAAGTGTTGATGCAAGTTCATGTTCCTACTGTTAATCATGCATACGTCATGATAATCAATGTTGAAAGTCAAAGAATGAATGGGGCTAGCAGTAGCTCTAGCTCTACTCCAACTGAAATCCTATCAGAGACAACTCTTATGAATAACAGGATGTCTTTTGGCACTCATCCTAATACTGCTGGATACTATAACAGTGGTGTTGCTTCAGGATCAGGTAGAGGTCCTCCTGGTGGTAGTTACAAGAACAGGAACAACTATGGTGATGGAAAGAATGGCTATGGTGATGGAAGGAATGGTAATTCTACAGCTGGTAGACCTCCAGTTTACTGTGAATTTTGTCATTATAAAGGACACTAAGGATGCTTGTTACATGGTTATCCTAAGAAGAAATGAGGCACATCTCATTCTCATGCAAACAATATTGCTGCTCAAAATGACTCTGGGACTTATGACTCTTCTGTAAGCTCTAATGCTAGATCATATGGTTCCTTTACTAACACAACTCCAGCAGGTACACATGGCATGTCAATATTTACACATAAGCAGTACAATCAGATCCTGCAAATGCTTAGCAAAGGCAAAGGAAAGAAAGTAGATTCTTTAACTAATGTTGATACAACCAGTACCTCAGGTATACACACAACTCTTATGATTGATGTGGTAAATGCTAACTGGATCATTGACAATGGTGCATCAAATCATATGGTCCATAATCTAAGTTTAATGAGTCAGTCTATAGACCTTGGTGATAAAAGACATATGAATGTGGACTTACCTACTGGTGATCAAGTTCCTATTATTCATGTTGGTGAATCCGTAGTACTTAAGGATAAAATGGTGAAGGATGTGTTGCTTATACCAGAGTTTAAGTACAATCTTCTATCTGTCTCACAACTAACAGAGCAACTAGGCTGTGCTGTGGTGTTTTTTCCTGACTTTTGTATCTTTCAGGATCTCTTCAATGGGAGGGTCCTGGGGATTGGTAGGGAAGATCAATGTCTTTATCTGCTCAACACTGAGTTTAAAGCTTCTGTACATCTTGCATGTGAACAAAGCTCTCCTAAATTAAGTTGTGCAGTTGGAAGCTCATGTACAAGCTCTACTAGTCTTACTTCTACTACTGATTCTTTAACTAGTCTATGGCACAAAATACTTGGGCATGCCCCTCTTAAAGTACTATGTAGAATAAAGTGTATAAACACTGCTTCTATGTCTGAGCATAACTGTTCTGTATGTCCAATTGCTAAATAGTCAAGGTTACTATTTCCCACTAGTGTTTCTACTTCAGTTTCAGCTTTTGATATTGTGCATAGTGATGTCTGGGGACCTTACAGGGTTCCTAATCATGATGGTAAAAGATACTTCTTAACCTTGTGGATGATATGTCAAGATACACCTGGATTTTTTTAATGCATGCCAAATCAGATACTATTACTGTTTTACAACATTTTCTGTGTATGGTGAAAACTCAATTTGGTTTAGCTGTCAAGTGTGTAAGGACAGACAATGGCACTGAATTTGTTAACTCTCAAGTAGGTGATTTGTTTAAAGCAAATGGGATTATACATCAAAGCGCATGTGTTTATACTCCTCAACAGAATGGAGTAGTTGAGAGGAAACATAGATCCATTCTTGATATAACTAGAGCACTGAGATTTCAGGCTGATATACCTCTGAAGTTCTGGGGTTTTGTGTGACCACAACTGTATATACTCTAAATAGATTACCCTACATGCTGTTAAAGCGTTGCTCTCAATTTGAAAAGTTGTTTGGTCAGCCTCCAGGTCTCCATCATCAGAGTATTTGGTAGCCTATATTATGCTACAGATCCAAAGACTCTTGATAAATTTACCCCTAGAGCTATTCCTGCTATTCACATGGGGTACTCTTCCTCTCAGAAGGGCTATGTGTTATATGCCTTAGGTTCCAAATCTTTTTTTGTAAGTAGAGATACTGTGTTTAAAGAAATAGACTTCCCTTTCAAAGATCTTAAGTCTGATACTAACCATTTGTTTCCTACTCTTCCTGATATCTCCTTTACTGATACAAACAACTCTACCTCATTGTCTCATCAACCTTCTCCTATTACATCTGAGACTAGTTCCCCTCCTGCAGTCTCATCTGAAAATGTCATATCTCAGGGACCCTCTCCTGAGGTTCAACCTAGGAGATCATCTAGGACTTCCAAACATTTAGTCTGGTTAGATTCTTATGTCACTCCTAGTGCAAAATCTGCCTACTTGTATCCTATATCACAATATGTTTCATACTCTAGGTTGTCTCCTCTTTACATAGCTTCTCTTTCTGCATATTCTTCCATCAATGAACCTCATACTTACCTGGAGGCTTGTCAGGACCCTCAATGGATAGAGGCTATGAGGGCTAAAATTACTGCACTAGAGGACAATGGGACCTGGTCTATTGTTTCTCTTCCTGCTACTAAGGTTCCTATTGGGTGTAAATGGGTTTTCAAAGTCAAATATCAAGCTTTTGGAGAGGTTGAGAGGTACAAGGCTCGACTTGTAGCTAAGGGGTATAGTCAACAGGAAGGTCTTGACTACACTGAGACTTTTTCCCTTGTGGCAAAGATGGTTACTGTCAGACATGTGGTGGCTTTAGCTGCTTCTTGTGGCTGGTTTATCTTTCAAATGGATGTGCAAAATGCGTTTCTTCAAGGTGATCTTACTGAGGAGGTATACATGCAGGTTCCTAAGGGTTTTGCAAACCAGGGGGAGAAACACATGGTCTGCAAACTCTATAAGTCTTTGTATGGACTAAAGCAAGCACCTAGACAGTGAAATCTGAAACTTACCAAGGCACTGATTGATATGAGATTTGTACAATCTCACTATGATTATTCTTTGTTTACACAAAACATAGGACCAAACATTATTGTTATTCTTGTATATGTTGATGATCTTCTCATTACTGGAAGCAGTCTGAATCTCATACAATAAACAAGAAAGGATTTGCAGCATAAGTTCAAAATGAAGGATCTTGGATAGGGCTGGGCGTTCGGTCGGTTCGGTTCGGTTTGTAAATTTCGGTTCTTTTTTTTGGTTTTCGGTTTGGCAAAATATGAAACCAAACCAAACTGAAATAAATTCGGTTTGGTTCGATTATTACAATTTCGGTTCGGTTTATTTCGGTTTGATTTTTTGTTTAACCAAATTTAATTAATGCGGCCTGTGGGTTGTGGCATCTGGATTATTTTCTGCTGGCTTGATTATAAACTGATCAAAATTTGACTTTCTTAGCCTTAATTTGTTTCACCAAGTCTCAACTTTCAACCATTCAAGTTGTCTCTTGGCAGTTAAACAAATGCAATGAACTACAATAGAATGTGACTTCACTTGGAAAGTTATTTCCTTCCATTTATATGTCATAGTCAGCTTGATACAAAGAATAATTCATGTTTCTTTGAGGTCTTAAGCGTGGGGTGGATTTAGTTACATGATGTAACTGTAGGTAGGGAACTTCCTGTGATGTGTTGGTTTTAACTCGCTATTCTGCTGCTATTTTCTGGTGAATTTTCGCACTTTTCAAAGTAGTTACCCATTTATTAAGTTAAATTGGTGGCTATGGTGCAGGTTTGTCACTGACACAGTTAACAATACCAAAAGTTGTCCTTTATGAGGATGAGCGTGTTTATTGGTATTCCCCTTTCTTGACTTGCAGAATTTCTCCCTTTATTCTGGTTGTCTTTCCCAGTGCCTTAATATGCTATCTTTCATGGCAGCAAGCCAATGAGCTCCGAGAGGAATAAGGATACCATATTCAAGAGTCAAGACCCATAAGTCAACAAGTGCAGGACAATGGACACCCTTCTTTATAATCACGTCACAACTCACAAGCCTTTTACTTGAAACTTACCATATTATTGACTAAAATATCTAAACAAACAGATAATTCTTGTCCAGCAGGTAGTAACATTAACAAACTCGTCGAGAATAAGAATAAAAAGACTATCAAGAGTCAATCCAACAACAGTACAACACTAGAAAATTCAAAAACTTGTGCCCAGCACCACTAAACTGAAAAGTCCAGCTGCCAGTAGACAACATTGCAATTTGCAGCAAGCCAACAACCAAAACATTAAAAAACCAACAAAACATTGTTGCAACTTGCAACCTCCAAACTCCAGTGCAATAGCTCCCAAGTTCCAACAGATAGCAATCAAGAAAATAACAAATCATTGATGTGTCTGCGAGAAAATAGAACTCTTTAGACAAATGATCTACATTTCATAATAAAATATATAAAACTATCAAGAAAGTTATGTAAATAAGTTCTTTACTTACCCATACCATGCATCACTAGTTGATAGTTGAACTTACAAGTTGCAACTATATATCAATAATACTAGATTCAGTCCCACTACAAGCAAAATCTAAAAAATTATGAAAGAATTGTTGTTAAGAAAAATAAGTAATAAAATTATTTTCAATATAATTAATACAAATACCAAAATCTTACCAAGTTCAAGTTGCTCAAGATACTCTAAATCTTCCTCAATATTGATTGGAAAAGGCTCACTTCTAAGCCAATCTTGAACACAAATAAGAGATTGCACAAGTTTAGGAGTTAATGAACTCCTAAAGGGATCAAGAACACGACCTCCTGTGCTAA
>JAJOOR010012075.1:0-46828 GCA_036250505.1 Solanum acaule
TATAAATCATAAAACATGTCAAGTTTAATAACAAATAGTTACTAATAAAAGGCAAAAACTAAAGCTTTCAACTTAATCTTACTTACTATTGACACCTCCTTTGAAATTGTAACGCGTGACATTACGTTTAACCCAATCTTTAGTTGTATCATAATAATTCATAGCAGAAAGCTGATCATTAGGAATATCAACCATAACTACAAGATCACTACCAGCAAGAGCACTCATAGTACATTTCAAGTGAGAAAAACATAAAGAGCCACTTTAGTCTATCAATCGCAAAACCCAAAAGAAGTTATATATCACACAAGTTCAAAAGATCCTAAATCGGAATACCAAAGTCAACCAGAAGCAACTTTTTAACACTAGATTCAATATTACACTAACATTATTTATTACCAAAAAATGAACCCAAATAAAAGTATAAACAGAAAATTTATATCAACACATTTTTCTGGAAAAAAGAAAGATATTGTGCAAGTGAGAAAAAGAGAGATACCTTTTACAGAGAGAATGAGAGAATGAGTCGGCAGTGAGTAGTCACATCAATAAAGGTTACCTGCAGTATAAAACTAAAACAAACCAGTGTGCAATCAATGTAAAATGCTTGAACCTAACTCCAGATGCTTGCTTGAAACCTAACACCTATTTTCAGAAAACTTTACTTCTAAAAAAACCTCTATTTTCAGAACATTCAAATTTCTAGAACCCCTATTTTTGAGAAAATACCAATATTACTTCAAGCTAAATGACATGAAAAGAGTTCAGAGTTAAAATATCATATTGTCATAACACCCGAACAACTAAAATCTCTATTTTTAGTGGTTGAGTGAAACGATTTCTAGTTAAGGTTCATATTTTGCAACTGGAAAACAATGGAATGTCTAGTTGAAACTGGAAAACAATGGTATGGCAAGTTAATATGATATCTTAATTCAAGAATCTGACCGAAATTCCTATTTAGGGTTCCTTTTTTCAGAGAGAAAGAGTTGAAAGTCGTCAAATCAAAGCTAACCTAGATGTTGAAATACTGCAAATTGGAGCTAGGGTTTTGATTTTATCACTGGTTCTTGATAAACCCACCTTGGGAAATTGATTCCCATTGAAATCTGAACTAACAAATCCATTTGGGGAAACTGCAGCTTTGAGCTAAATGAAATCAAAATGGAGTTTGAATGCTTACCTTTCTAGATGGAGAGTTCAAAACATTTGCTTTAGAGCTTCGAGATGGAGACTTGCTTCAGAGCTTACGAGATGGAGACTTGGAGTTTCAGAACTTCATCTCTGAAATGTTTTACACAGTTATGAGAGTGTGAGTGTGAGTGTGGAAATTTTGTGCCCTAGAATATATCACTTTAAAAAAATTTGCAACGGATTAGTGACGAATTATAACATCCATCGCTTTCAAATAAATAAATATATTTAGAAAATATTATATTGACGGATATTTTCGTCACTATATAATATAAATTTTATAAAAATATATTTAATAGTTTAGCAACCTTTTTACTGTCACTAATTCCATCGCCCATTATTAATTAAATTTGTCACCCCTGCTTTGTTACTAAATCCGTAGGGAAAATTAGGCACCAAAATTTCACACTAATATTTAGCGATGAATTAAATATTCCGTTGCAAATCCATCGATATATTATAAAAAATCATTTGTGAATTTTGCAACAAAATGGTTATTTCATCGCAAATCCGTCATTATATAGTGACAAAATATTATTTGTCTCTAATATCCGTCGCTAAACACTATTTTTAGTAGTGAGTACTCTACCGTCTAAATAATTGGAAATCGATTAGGAGTAAATTTTATAGGTGCCTAATCCTGATTGGAGAATAGTTACGATAGATGCCAATAAACCTCTATAAAAAAACGCCTAATCTTCATTGCTTTGCATCAGTGTGGCTTGATGCATCAACACCCCGGTGCTTTCTTCTTCTCTTCCCTTAGATATTCATCATCTTTACGACAACTTGACATATTTGTCGTAGAAAATTCATTATCTTACTGAGAAACATCGAAATCACGAATGATTTAATTTTACAGAAACTAGACTTCTTGATATACAACATATCCAAAATTTAGAATTTAATACATTCATAATCATTCTATATGAATTTTTGAAGTTAGTTCTAGATTCCATCATGCCTAAAACTTCATATTTATGTGGCTTTACTAAAGCTCTTGTATCTGGATGTAGGAACGATGAAATCACAAGAAGCTTGATTATTTCGAATCTAGACATAAATATCTACGATATATCCAAAATCTTAAATTTACTACCTTCCGTATTACTTCATATATTATTACATAATCAATTTTAGATTTTGGCACACCAACAATTTCAAATTTGCGCGATGACACTAAGAAAATTGTATCTCGAGGTAGAAGTATCGAAATTGAAATCCGCTTGATTATACAGAAAGTAAACACGAATGACTACAACAATCCAAAGTTTGGAATTAAGTCCTTCAATATCGGTCTAAAATTTTTTTTGAAGTTAACTTTAAATATTGTCACATCGCTTATTTCAGATTTTGTTGCCTCACAAAATATTTTATATCTTGATATCGGAACGTCATCACAAAAAAGGATTGTGATTGCTGAAAATTATACTTCAAGGGCTTCATTATAACCACGAAAATACTGTCTCAAGTCTAACCTAGTTAGCTTAGCACAACTTCTAAGTCTCAAACGTCTTGACATGTAACAATCTTTCCTTCACTTGTGTTTTCTTTGTGTACTCTTTTTTTGTTTTTTTGTAGATCAATTGAAGCAATATTTATATTTTGTGCAGGCTACACAATGGAGAGTTTTACCATGACAACTTCAATCTTGAGGTGTGAAGAGATGTGTTTAACATCCCTGCCTTGAGATCACAAATTTGTGACCTTATAAGACCCCTAATATTTAAGCATAAGGTGTGAAACGACAAGTTTTGTCAACCTTAAGACATGAAAATTTATAGACCATGTTAAAGATAAATCCGTGAAGAGTTCATCTTAAGATGCAAAGGGACAATTTTGTCCACCTTAAGACATGGAAATTTAAAGATCGTTTTGAGGATAAATCCGTGAAACAACTAGCTTAAGGTGTAAAGGGACAAGTTTTTCCACCTTAAGGCATGAAAATTTAGAAATCCTTTTAAAGATAGTCCATTAAAAGTCTAGCTTAAGGTGTAAAGGGACAATTTTGTCCACCTTAAGGCATGTAAATTTAATTACTTGCATACTTGGATGATTTGTAGACTTCAACTTGCATTGATGGAAGAATTTGAAGACTTTATTTGGAGGATTTAAAGACTTCCATTTGCAGACTTAGAGGATTTGAAGTCTTCAACTTGCAGATTTGGAAGATTTCAAAACTTCAACTCGTATACTTGAAGAATTTGAAGACTTCAATTTACATAATTGGAGGATTTAAAGACTTTAAATTGCATACTTGGAGATTTTGAAAACTTCAACTTGCAAACTTGGAGGATTTGAAGACTTCAACTTGCATACTTTGATGATTTGACAACTTCAACTTGTAAATTTGATGAATTTGAAGACTTCAATTTGCTCACTTAAAGGATTTGAATACTTCAACTTTCATTCTTGATGATTTTGAAGACTTCAACTTGCATATTTGGAGGATTTGAAGACTTCAACTTGCAGACTTGGGGGTTTGAAGACTTCAACTTGCAGACTTGGAGGATTTTGATACTTCAACTTACAGAGTTGAAGGATTTGAGGACTTCAACTTGCAGTCGTGGATGATTTGAAGACTTTAACTTGCAGACTTGAAGGATTCGAAGACTTCAACTTGCATACTTGGATGCAGAATTGAAGGATTTGAAGACTCCAACTTGCATACTTGACTAAATTTGGAAACTTCAACTATTATTGGAAAAGTTCATATTTCTTAAGGGTTTTCCCCCATCGAGTCACCACCATTTTATGCAAGTTTGATGTTTGATGGGAGATTACTTATAGCCTTAACTTTCATGTGGAAGATCAAGTGGGAGCATGTGGTATTTTGAAATTCATGCAATTGAACTTAGAATATGGTTTTAAGCGCTTATGTACCTCAGTAAAGATGATCATGTCACAATGTAGTTTTGGGGATTTGATTCAAATTTGAGATCTTTGTAATTTGAAGATTAACTTCATTTTTACAAGTTTTACCTCGACTTTGATGAGGGTTGTGACATAGTTTTGTCTTGTGCGTCTAGGAGCATTTCAACTTGAAAAATTTTAAACTCAACTTTAAAGAGCTTTATGACATACAATTTAAGCTCATGTTTAGAGAAACATTTCAGGTTGAAGATTTAACGCAAATATTAAGAGTTTCATGACATACAGTTTAAGCTCGTGTTTCAAGGAACATTTTAATATGAATATTTATCTCAAATGATATGATTGTTTATCTCAAATTTGAAGAGCTTTTCAAGTAAGAGATTTAACACAAATTTGAAGAGTTTTGTGACATACAATTTATGCTCATGCGAATAGGAGCATTATAACTTGTAGTTTAGGATCATGCGATGAGGAGCATTGTAACTTCCAATTGAAGCTAATGCGTTAAAGAGCACCGAGATACATAAAGACTCTTCAAACTCATCTTTGGATGCAGACTTGCCCCCACTTTTGAGTTCTTCTAGATCTTCAATTTCATAAGGTGCAAAGCCAGGAGATCGTTGATATGTTATTATAGTCATGCTTAATTTCATTTCACATGCACAAGTTTCTAACTCTTCGAATGTATTGAGTTTTAATCCTTCAAAGATATAGCGAAGACCCTAATTCGTGCCTAACATGGAAATTTCAATGCTAGAAGTTTTACTCAGACGATCTTTGCAATTGAGACTCAAACTTCTCCAACGATTGATAAAGTCAACAACTAGCTCATATTCATATTGGCGAGCCTTTGTATGTTTAATCATACTAACGACATATCACAATCCAAAGTACACCCTAGGCGTGACATGGCGTACAAGACCACAAGAGGCCCCATATAAGCCACTTACCATACATCATACAAGATAATAGAGTTTAAAAGGTTTAAAAGACAAATTTTAAAAAATAAAGTTTTATAAAATGAAGCAAAAATCTAACAATGTGTCAAAGCTATCTAGTACATAAGAAGTGCTCGGGCCGTAACCCGTTTAAAAAGTGAAATATAAAGACATAATGAAGTAAAGGCTTGGTCCTTGGAACATGAGGACTCACCTATCTTCAATCTTCTACTAATAGATCTTTAGTCAAGAAGATGCGGGATAGGAGTGTCGGACCCTACAGTAGTGAAACAATGTGCAAGAGTATGCGTTATTACAAACATGTACGAAATATGATAGCCATGCATAAAAGTTATGGAATCTTGCAAAGAAGTACATTTTCGTGATATGCAAAAACCAAGTAAAAATATAAGATAAGAGGGTTAGAAGACATCAAACCTAATCATGATCAATGCAAGTAAAATCATCTTTGAACACATGTGAGATACTTTAAAAATAACCTTGGCTCATTATTGTGGGAAGTAGCCTTAACCAACATAGAGACCATGCGAGCTATAACATGGACCCACACCGAAAAGGGATGTCTAACTTGCCATGGTAGAACCATGAATCTAAACTAAAGTGGATCCACTAGCTAATGTCTATCTAGAAAATCATCCTACGGGGGCACATAGGTAAGGGATAAGGAGATTGCTACTAGAAATCCAACCTCAACTCGGGAGAGCTTCAGTCTCAATAACCTCTCGGTACAAAGCAAAAATCCCACGGAGTAGTTATTAATCTTAACTTGTCTTATCTTTAAGAGACATGGCTAGTCGCCACTTGTATTATCATAGGATAGCTCCTTAGACAATGCGTGAGAAAATCTTTCACCGTCCATGATCTTTTCATAATAGCGTTCCAGGCCCATAGTCATTCACTTCATGCTAGAAATGCTCTAATACTAATGGAAATAGTTCTGAAAATGTCGCCTATGATCATTGATGACCTATCCGGAAACCATACTAATCAATAACTAATTTAGGAAAATAGCTCGAAAATCATTGAGGGGAAATGTAGATGTCATTCATGTCATGTGTCCAAGCTTTATAGAACATATATACACTCTTATCTATAAGCTTGCTTCGGTCATAAACATACTTTCATGAACATGCATTTTTTCAATAATTCATAAGCTTCATCATATTTTCAAAGTCAAAGAATCTTCAAATTCATTTTCATCTATTTCATAAAGAAAAGACATGCATATTTTCATAAATTCTTTTTTCATAGTTTAAGACCCACATTATATAATCATGCCTTAGAAAACAAGGGTTATGCATGGGTTCATGGGGATTCATCTTAAAAATTTGCAATTACTCCAATTCATGCATAAAAATTCATAAAACAATCAATTGAACCAACATTGGAAAGAACCAATGACAATCGAAGAAAATCCTAGCTTGATTGGCGAATCAAACTTTACAAAATTGGAGAATTTGGGAACTCCATGGAGGAAAGTGCTCCATGGATGAAAATTATCATACCTTGATTCCAAAAGCTTGAAACCCTAGCTTTCTTCTACAACTTCTAGGGTGAGAAATATTCTGAGAGGAGGAGCTTGATCTTCTTTTGAGAATTTGAGAGAATGAATTGAGTTTGGGTGATTTGGGGGGTTTTAAATTATTATATAGGGCTTTGGTTAGAAGGAAAAACAACATAGTATTGAGCTCAAATAATTGAGAAAAGACCCAAAAGTCCCTAATTAAAAAATTGCCAAATTGGGTCATTGGAAGCCCAAAACGGGTCGCCATGCACTACCACGCCCCGTCAAACGGGTGGTGAACAATTTCTCCCTAACATGGGTTTACTATTTTGGGCATAACATTTTAGTCCGAGCTCAGAATTAGGCAAACTCGGTGGTGTTGGAACATGACTCAGAGAACTTTAATTTGATAGGTCATGGGCAACCTAATTCGTATTTTGCTAAAAGATATGATCGTTTGAAATTGACCCTAATCTCTAAGTCTAATCAACCCCCTTCACGAATGACTTTACAGTCCGTGTGGGTCTTTACGGGCCGTTGTGATGCCTGTGGCATTTGACCAGTGTTAGTGGAGAACCCCTACTGACTTGACCAACTTGACGACAACTTTGACGGCCTGTCAACCTCACCGCGGGCCGCCTAAGCGTCCGTCAAAGTGAAGCCTGCATGGGGCAGGTTTTGTAAACCTACCACGAGCCCCTTAACGGACCATGGTCCCCTTCACGGCCCATCTGTGGCTCCGTGGAGGATCCCATGGTCCACTTTTTGGGTTTGTGAGTTTTCCACTTGACCCATTTCTAGCCTTTCTCGAATCTGAGGTGTTACAATATCTCCTCCTTCAGAACATTCGTATTCGAATGAAACTCAAACTAGCACGAAAAGAGTAGGAGAGGAACTAATAACCCAATCATTAATGCAACTTCATTAAAATGCACATAAACAAGGAGGACCTTGAATCCAAGATAAAACATATTCAAAACATCATAAGGAATATAAAAACTAGACCTAGCAGCCCAACATGAATACAATCACATAAATGCACATATCCGAGGAGGAAACTTCAACTCCAAGTTGAAGCATATTGAAAACACATCTTTTCATAAGGTGTATATGCAACTTATACTGAATGCAAATAATCATGAAGCAATCTATTACAATAAATCAAATTTTTTTAAAAAAATCAAAATTTTCATGAACATACATGCATGATGAAACATGAGGATGAATATGACACAAGAATCCTAAAGAGTGAACCATGAGGGGCTAAGACCTCAAGCTAGACACAAAGATAAAGGAAAGACATAGGGATACTAAGAAATCATATCGCCGCAAAACATTCACCCACCAAACTATAACAAGGAACTCTTCCAAAATCAACATAGTTCTACTCACGTACCAACCATAAAGTGCACTATCTCCCCCTTGGGAGAAAACCCCACTAGTCTATTCAAATTCATCTCCCTCAATCCCAAACATAACACCAAAGTCTTAACAACCACTAAACCATTGATACAAGTGAACTCTTAAGAAGTTTCCACAAGGATTTCAAGGACTACTCCAAACACAATCTCCATACACGGAGTCTTACCATATCAACCGAAACAAACAATATCAAGCAATGCATAACCACAAGCTAAAAGACCTTAACTTACCAATTAATGCATCTGAGGAACCCTCATAATCTTTCTGAGTCTGAAGAGCATAGAACCTATCTTGTTTCCGACCATCACTAGGACTAGAGGAAGGGTAGGGTTGATCCCGTCGATGATTATATCCCTCATTTTTAGCAACCGTAAGACTATTCCTTATGTCTTCTCCCACACTCCCGACACTCGCGCCATATTTTCTTACTAAGACCCTTACCTTGAGAATGACTTCTTCCATCAGACATTGAATGTGAAGAATTACCATTATCCCTTATTTCCTTCTTTTAATCCCTAGTTCTCCCTTTAAGCTTTTCTTCTTCTATTTGTTGTGCATGAACCATCAAACGGGAGGCATCCATTTCCTTAAAAAGCATGGTGATTAGGCATTCTTTGACCACTAAGTCGGAAGCACCCGACACAAACTTACTCATCCCTGCCCTTGGATCGGCAACTATAGTTGGAGCATATTTAGACAATTCTGTGAATTTCAAAGCATAATCCTTCACACTCATATCTTCTTGGCGAAGGTTAATGCACTCAACTACCTTTACCTCTCTCATCTCAGGGGGAAAGAACCTATCAAGAAAAGTAACCTTAAATTTCTCCCAATTAAGAGGACCCTCATCTATCACCCTCTCTTTTTTCCATTGGTTGAATTAAACATGAGCAACATCCTTAAGTGGATAAACGGACAATTCTGCCTTTTCTACCGGCATCACTCCTATGATCATCAACACCTTATATACCTCATCAATTAACTCTTGAGGATCTTCCTCAACGTTAGAACCATGAAATTCTGGTGGATTCATTCTAATAAAGTCCCTCACCTTTGTTGCGGCCATACCCACCCTTGGGTTCACGGGAGCCACAACCTCTCTACTTGCTTGAGCCATCATAGCTTGAGCCAATGCATGAAATGCGGCTCAAAACTCATCATTAGCCACTTGCTCGATAAAAGGGTTGACCAGCACTTGGGGAACCTCTTGTCTCACATTTTCCCAAACATTTCTATTCATTTTCTTGGGATTCCTTCTTGGAGGCATAATTTGAAAAGCATAAATAGGGGTTAGGAGAGAAGGACACCTAGAGTTATACTCTATCGCACGGCTTTAGAGTAATGAAAAAACTGAAACATCCTAAACATCTTATAGCCTCTCATTTATAAATGTGGCACACTTCACACACATGAACAAGACTTTACTCAACGTGGCTTATGAGACAGCCTAGGACCTTCCCAAACCTTGTGCTCTAAATACCATATTTGTCACGATTCAAAGTACACCCTAGGCGTGACATGGTGTACTAGAACTCGAGAGGCCCCATACAAGCCACTTAGCATACATCATACAAGATAATAAAGTTTAAAAGATATAAAAGACAAATTTCAAAACATAGAGTTTTATAAAATGAAGTGGAAATCTAACAATGTTTCAATGCCATATAGTACATAAGAAGTTCTTGGGACGTAACCCAAACATCAAGTTCAAAAGTGAAATATAAAGACATAATGAAGTAAAGGCTTGGTCCTCGCAACATGAGGACTCACCAATCTTCAATTTTCTACTAATAGATCCTTAGTCACGAAGATGCGGGATAGGAGCGTCGGACCCTACATTAGTTAAGCAATGTGAAAGAGTATGCCTTAGTACTAACATGTACCAAGTATTATAGCCATGCATAAAGGTGATGAAATCATGCTAAAAAGGATATTTTCATGATATGCAAAGACCAAGTCAAAACATAAGATAAAAGAGTTAGAAGTCATAAAACGTAATCATGATCAATGCAAGTAAAATCATCTTTAAAGACGTGTGATATCATTTAAAGGTAACCTTGGTTCATCATTGTGGGAAGTAGCCTAAATCGACAAAGATATCATGCGAGCAATAACATGGACCCTAGTGTCTACCACACCGAAAAGGTTTGTCCTACTTGCCTAGGTAGAACTATGAATTTGAGCTAAAGTGGATTCACTAGCTAATGTCTATATAGACAATCATCCTATGGGGGTACATAGGTAAGGTATAAGGAGATGGCTACTAGAAACCCGACCTCAACTCAGGAGAGCTTCCATCTCAATATCCTCTCAGTGCTAAGCATAAATCCCATGGAATAGTTATTAATCTTAACTTGTCTTATCTTTAAGAGACATTGGTAGTCGCCACTTGTCTTATCATAGGATAACTCCTTATACCATGCGTGAGAAAACCTTTCACCATCCATGATCTTTTCATAAAATCTTTTAAGGCCCATAGACATTCACTTCATGCTAGAAATGCCCCAATATTAATGGAAATAGTTTTGAAATTGTGGCCTATGATCATTGATGACATATCTGGATACCATACTAATCAAGACCTAATTTAGGAAAATAGCTCGAAAAACATTGAGGGAAAATATTGAGGTCATTCATGTCATGTGGCCAATCTTCAAAGAACATATAGACACTCTCATCTATAAGTTTGATTGAGTCATAAACACACTTTCATGAACATGTATTGTTTTCAATAGTTCATATGCTCCATCATATTCTCACAGTCAAAGCATCTTCAAATTCATTTACATCTTTTTCATAAAGAGAACACATGCATATTTTCATAAATTCATCTTTCATAGTTTAAGATCCACATTATATCATCATGCTTTAGAAAACATTGGTTATGCATGGGTTCATGTGGATTCATATTAAAAATATGCAATTACTTCAATTCATGCATAAAAAGTCATAAAACAATCAATTGAACCAACATTGGAAAGAAACCATGACAATTGAAGAAACCCTAACTTGATTAGGGAATCTAACTTTACAAAATTGGAGAATTTGGAAACTCCATGAAGGAAAGGGATCCATGGATGAAAACTATCATACCTTGATGTCAAAAGCTTTGAAGCAAAGAAGGATTAAGAGGCTTGATCTTGAAACCCTAGCTTTCTTCTTCAACTTCTAGAGAGAGAAATATTTGAGAGGAGGAGCTTGATCTTCTTTTGAGAATTTGATAGAATGAATTGAGTTTGAGTGATTTGGGGGTTTGAAATCATTATATAGGGGTTTGTGTAGAAGGAAAAGTGACATAGTATTGAGTTAAAACAATTGAGGAAAAGACCCAAAAGTCCTTGACTAAAAACTACCGAATTGGGTCACTAGAAGCCCAAAATAGGTCGTCATGCACTCACACTGCCCGTCAAATAGGTCGTGAAGAATTTCTACCTGATAGGGCATTACTATTTCGGGCTTAACTTTTTACTCTGAGCTCGGAATTAGGCAAACTCGGTGATGTTGGAAAGAGGACTTTGAGGTCTTTAATTTGATAGGTCATGGGACACCTAATTCGTTTTGTGCTAAAAGATATGATTGTTTGAAGTTGACCCTAAACTCTAAGTCTAATCAACCCCTTTCACGAATGTTGTCACCGTCCGTGTAGGTCTTCACGGGCAGTTGTGATGCCCTTGCCCTTTGACCATTGACGAGGGGAGACACCTACTGACTTGACCCACTTGAGGACCAGTTTGACTGCCTGTCAACCTCACCATGGGTCGTCTAGGCGTCCGTCAAAGTGAAGCCTGCATTGGGAAGGTTTTCAAAACCTACCTTGAGCCCTTAACAGACCGTGGTACCCTTCATGGCCCATCTGGGGCACCGTGGAGGGTTCCATGGTCTACTTTTGGTGCTTGTGAGTTTCCCACTTGATCTATTTCTAGCCTTTCTTGAATTTGAGGTATTACACGACACCTGTTGTGCTATAGAAAGATTGAGGGACTCTTACTCTATATTCTCTCAACGATCTCTAAAACAAGGTTCGAGATCATAGTACCAATCAAAGACACTTTCTTTGAGAGATTGAATGAAATTTTTAGTGAGATAATCACCGTACATCCCAGCATCATTGAAAATCTTGATAATGTGTGCATATGTCTTTTGGGTTTTACTTTGCCATCGAACTGTTGGAGCTTAGAAGGTTGATATCCCTTAAGCATTTCCACGTTATCAATCCATTATGTATATGACTTGAATATGCGATAGAAAATTTGGATGAGGACTCAGATTTGTCTTCGATGACCTCTATGATAAAGTGCTTCAATTGATCAATAGGAATCAAACCTTCAGCGGCGAGATAAATCTATTTCATATTTGTTTGTTTTATGCAAGACTCTAATTTGACTTGATCTTCTCTTACTCATGTTATCTATCTTACTTGTCAGTTTGGAAAGTGTAGCATCTTGTTCGTATGCGCACTTTGTCAACCCTTCAATTGCTTTTGTCAAGCTTATTAATTGTTCTTCTATATTAGAAGCCATTTTTATATCTTTGATGCTTGAAAAGTTGATATGACTGGTAGAGATCGTTCCACTGGCGTGCCAGAATTTGTAGACAATGAAATTTGAGTCCAGAAAATAATAATAAAGACTAGAAAAAAATGCGACAATTGTATTTATGACTTTTCAAAATAAGTGTGATACAATCTCTATTACTCCTCTAGTTCGTCTTTTCAGATATAATTCAAGGGCTCTTGAGCTTGACCTTGAATTTGTTCTTGAACTTGAGCTTGGATCAAGGGATTTAGAACTTGTTCTTGAATCTTTGATTAACTTGATCTTGAATTTTATCTTGATTTTGACTTATATTTGAATTCAAGGGCTTTAAGATTGATCTTGATTTTTTTTGACGTGATGAACTTTATATGGATTTGAATTTTCTATGATCTTGAACTTGTAGCTTGTAGAAAAATTCACGGCTTTTGATCCACGAGCTTTCTGTTAAATTACTTGTCTTTTTTCTGAATTACGAGGACCCCTATTTATAATTTTAGAATAGAGGAGTTGTGATAGAAACAGGTTTCCCTTCGGCCAATCACATTTAAGTGACATAGCATATGAACTTTATGAAGCAGGCTTGTCATTTCAACACATGACATGATCCTATTGGTGTCTTTATTTGACTTGTCATGTCATGTCATTTGCAACGTGGCACCAAAATGGGCCTATAGTAGAGATGACATTGGGCTTAGCAAACTGAGCTCATCTATTGTAGCCCAGATTAATTCATTTAGACTTTAATTAAATCCATAGTTATTGAGCTTAAATAATTAACCCAACTATATTAATTCATAATATTTATTTGGACTAATATATTCATGAATTTAATATAATTCGAATCATTTTTATAATTTATATTTAATAAATTTTAAATGATTACAACATGATTAAATTTATTTTTTATGTATATAGATTACCCTTCAACTTCTTCGTGTGTTACTTCTTCATATTCCGAAACCTCTTAATAAAATTCCTGGCTCTGCCACTGTAGTCCCAAATAAATATAAATATTCAAACTGAATCTTTTATTTTTATTGTACATATGTGGAAGCAAGGAAACTTTAAAGCAGGAAATTAGTAGTAACCCAACAGAAAAAGAAAGGGAAACTAAACATTTGACCCATAAAAGCAAATTAATTACAGACATATACCCCCTAACTAATTACAATAAATACCCCATTTGCTTATAGTTTTAGTTATTTAGCTCATTTTTATTTTTTTTTCTTTTTATTTCTCTACTATTTTTTTCTTTTTATGTTTCTTTGTTTATTTAATTTTATTTAAAAAATTTTATTTTTTATTTCTCTTTACACCATAATCTGATCCATTTTCAATATTTATTTCATATACTTTCTTTCTTTTTATTTTTTTTATTTTTACTCATTTATTTCTTTTTTCGTTCGGTTTTTCCCTACTTCTTTTTACCATTTCTTTTATTTTTATTTTATGCATTTTTGTTCATTTTTTAACAATTATTTTATACTTTATTTTTTATACCATAATCTAATTTATACTAAATTCTTATTTTATATACTCTTCTTCTTCTTCTCCTCCTCCTCCTCCTCTTCTTATTTTCTCTATTATTTTCTAGCTTTTATTTTCTCCTTTTTTCCTTTTTTTCTCTTTTATTGGTTCCCTTATTTTTCCATTTTTATTGATTTCTTTATTTTATGTTCTTTTCTCTTACTTTTTTTCCTTTTTTATTTTTTCTTTGTTCTTTATTATTTTTCTTCCATTTTCATTTTTTTTGCAAATCATACTATTCTTTATTTTTTTCACCACAATTTAATTTCATATTTTTGTCATTCTATATTTTATTTTATTTTATTTTTTTCTTTCAGTTAATTTTATTTTTGATATTTTTTCCATTTGTTTCGATCTGTGATGATACTATCACAGTATATCTATACACTTCCATGGTATCATTGATGTATGCTTCAATACTTTAACGAGATCTCCATGACACCGTCACAATATATTAATATAATAACATGGTAACATTGAGATTTGCTTCACTCTGTAATGATATCACCACAATATAGCTATCATAACCCAAGGTAGCCCCTAGGCGTAACATGGTGTATAAGACCCGAGAGACCCCAGACAACCCACTTAGCTTTCATCATACAAGAAATAAAATAAAGAGATTAAAAGACAGTTTCAACATATAAGAGTTTTATTGAGAAAAGTGAAAATCTAAACATCGTCACAAAGCCATCTAGTACATAAGAGTTTATCGGGGAGCAGCCCGTACAACAAGTTCCGAAAATTGAAAGTAAAGACAAAAGGGAAATCAATCTCGGTCCTTGAAATATAAGGACTCACCAAACTTCAATCTTCTAGATGAGATCCTAGCCATGGAAGTGCGAAATAGTAAGGTTGGTCCCTATATTTGGGGAAATATAGGCAAGAGTATGCGTTAGTACAAAATATGTACCAAGTATGATAACCATGCATAAAACATTTGAACACATGAGAAAAAGGGACATTTTCATAAAGTGCAATGACCAAGATAAATCATGAATGTAAAAGAACTAGAAGACATAAGTCATAAAACATGATCATTGCCAATAGACATCATCTGAAGGACATGTGACATACTTCTTGGAGTAACCTTGATTCATTAATGTGAGAGAATTACACTTAACCGACATGTAAGACCATGTGAGCTACTAGCATGGAATGCAGTGTCTCCCGGTGTCCTACTTGGCAAGGTAAGACCATGAACTTTCTAGCTTACGTGGATCAACTAGTTAATGTCTATCTAGAAAATCCTATGTTGGCACATAGTTTATGGGACGTGGGTATTTGCCACATATCCACACAGTGCTAAGCATAACTCCCACGTAATATCTATTATTATTATTCATCTTTTCTTTAAAGGACATGGGTGATCGCCTCTTGTCCTTACATCATGTGACATGGGTAATCGTCTCTTGTCTTTCATTAGAGGTCATGGGTAATCACCACTTGCCTCATTCTTAGAATAGCTTTTTATCTTTGATTCATTTTAGGTAAGAAGACCTTTCAACCTCTGAATTCTTTATGTGAGAAAACCTTTCACATACATGCATGAGGTATTTATGTGAGCAATCCTTTCACAACAATTCACCAGAACAACAACATATATGCTTTTAATCTCAAAGCAATCTACATCATATCTCATCAATTCGATAAAAACATGCATAATTCCATAATTTACCTTTCATAGTTCAAAATCCCTTTTCCATCGTCAATATCTATAAAGCATGGGTTCATGGGAAATCATCTTAAAATCATGTAATTAGCCCAATGATAGATCATAAAACAATCAAATAAGTCAATATTTAAAGAAACCCATGACATGGAAGAAAACCCTAACTCAATTGGGGAATTCTAACTTTGTAAATTGAAGAATTTGGGAACTCCATGGAAGAAAACTATCATACCTTAATTCCAATAGCTAGCCTTCAATGTTGGAATTGGAGGCTTGACTTGAAACCCTAGGTTGATTCTTCTTCTTCAAGTTTTCTAGAGAGACAATTATTTGAGAGGAGGACTTGTTCTTCTTTTTAGGAATTTGAGAGAATGATTTCAATTGGGGAAATTTTGGGGTAAAAATACTTATATATGATGTCTAGGTAAGGGCAAAATGACATAGTTATAGGATAGAACAATTAGGAAAAGACCCAAAAGCCCCCGACTTAAAGTTGATGCAATCCCCAAATGGTGCCCTTCACGAGCCGTCAAGGACTTCACAGGCCGTTGTGGCAGCCGTGGTCCTTGACTAGTAACCTGGGGAGAGGTTCCCCGTTTCCTTGCTCCTTCACAACCACCCTGACGAGCCGTTTGATTCTTCACGACCCGTCTAGGGGCTCGTGAGAGGAGGCCAACTCTTGGGTTAGTTCTTCCTCACCAACACGGGCGTCACAACGACTCGTCCCCCTCCACATAGGCCGTTAAGGCCCTCCTGGGAGGGGAACTTGCTCAGCCTGCCTTGGGGGACTCGCCACAGACTACCACACTGACAATGGTCCCCTTCACGGCCCGTCTTAAGCTCCGTTGAGGGTCCCTGGTTCAGATGTTGGCCAATACGTTCCTCCCCATTACCCATTTTTAGTTTTTTCTCAAATCTAAGGTGTTACAATATCTCCCCCTTGGGGACTGTCATGATCCAAGGTACCTCCTAGGTGTAACATGGTGTATAGGACCCCGCGAGGTCCCATACAAGCCATTTAGCATTCATAACATAAGAAATAGAACAAAGGTGATAATAAATACATTTCATGTCCCAATAGGTTTTATAAAAGTAAAGCGGAAGTCTAAACATTTTGTCTCATTAGCCATCTATTACAATAGAATGAAATTGGGCGTAACTCATACAACATGTCCAAAACTGAAAATAAGAAAGAAAACTAGAAATAATGAAAATCCATCCTCGAACCATGAGGACTCACCAATGTTTAGAAGCTCTCAAGTCAACCTCTAGCAACAAATTTGAGAACCCTGACTGTCGGACTCTACATTTGGAGAAACGAGGCAAAAATATGTGTTAATTCAAAACATTTACCAAGTATGATATCCATGCATATAAATAATTAAATCATGCTAAAATAGGACATTTCATGACATGCAATGATCAAGCTAAAAGATTGATATAAAAGGATTAGAAAACGTAAGTCATAAGACATGGTCAATGGCAGCTTACATCTTTAAAATCTTTGAACACATGTTAGATATTTCTTGAAGAAATGTTAGTTCACTATTATTGTGGGAAGTAGACTTAACTGACATAGAGACCATGTGAGCTATAACATGGTCCCCAGTGTCTCCAACACCGAAAAGGGTTTTCCTACTTGCCAATGTAAGGACCATGAACTTCTATCTTAGGTGAATCTACTAGCTAATGTCTATCTAGACAATCATCCTATGGGAGTAAATAGGTAAGGGATAAGGAGATTGCTTCTAGAACCTCTACTCATGGGAGAGCTTCCATCTCAATATCCTCTCGGTGCTAAGCATAATCCCACAGAATAGTCATCTTATTACTTGTTCTTATTATCCATGGAAGGGCACACCATCTTGCCAATCAAAGCTAGGTCATAAGTCACCCATGGAAATGTGTCATTGAATAACCAATCCAAGCTAGGTTTCAATCGGATAGCTCTTTATCTTTGATTCATCTAAGTGAGAAGATTTTTCAACCTTAGAACCCTTACTATGTTAGAAAACATTTCACAATCATGCTTTCATGTGTGTATGAGAAGATCCTTTCAACAACACAACAACAACATCATCATTGATACTTCACTCTCAAAGCATCCTTAAAGCATTTACATAAATTTCATAAGCTTCTCTTTCATAATTCAAAACCCGCATCATATGATCAAAATTTAGAAAACAAGGGGGATTACATGGGTTCATGGGTAATCATCATAAAATCATTAAATTAACTCAATTCATGCATAAAATATCATAGATTAATCAACTAAATAAATAATTAAAGGAACCCTAACTTAATTGGGGAATTCTAACTTTGATAATATGAGAATATGGGAACTCCATGAATGAAAGGAATCCATGGATGAAAAGTATCATACCTCAATGCCAATTGCTTAACTTAAATGAAGGAATTGAATAATCGACTTGCAATCCTTAGCTTGGACCCTTCTTCTTCAAGTTTTCTAGAGAGAGAAATATTTGGGAGGAAGACCTATTCTTCTTTTTTAAATTTTAGAGAATGATTTTCAATTGAGAAATTTTAGAGTTAAAACACTTATATAGGGGTTTTATGCATACCCAAAATGACATAGTATTAGGCTAGAGTAATTAGGAAAAGACCCAGCTGCCCCTAAGAAAATAATTACCGACCCCAAACAATGGCCTGACCAACGAACCGTGGTTTGACCGACGGTCTGTGTTTTTGGTCTATTGTCTGGCGTAAGAAAGTTGAATTTGAGGCCATGATCCACGGACCTCAATCCACAGACCATGGACCCAACGACGGTCCATTGGTCCAAGTTATGGTTCTCTAGGCCTATTTGGGTGACCAATCCACGTGCCAGACCTACGGTCCATGGCTTAGTCACCGAGCTATGGCTGGCCTCCGTCAGATGGCAACAGATTCTTCTGAAAACTGAAATGCTGCCCTTTTTGAATTTGAGGTGTTACAGGGACATTTGTCCTCGAATGGGATTCAAGACATCATAAGGAAGGTAGAAACTTAATCTAACAACCCATCATGCATGCATCTACCTAAATGCACATATCTGAGGAGGAAACATTGACTCCAAGCTAAAACATGTTCAAAACATCATATCGTGAAGTCTATATGCAACTCATACTCAATTCACATAAACAATTAGGAATCAATCAAGTAATTTCATTTCCTTCAAAATTCAAGATTTTCATGAATCATGCATAATGAGGAAATAATGAGAATATCTAAGACACAAGACACCAAGAGAGGTGAACCATGAAGAGCTAGATACCTCAAGATTGAGTAAGGACAGAGGGAAAGAGATGACGATAATGGGTAATCATATCGACCTCGACTTCCCAGGTAGCATCCTCAACTAATTGATTCCTCAATAGGACTTTCACGGAAGCAACTTCATTATTTCTCAACTTCTTAACTTGTCGGTCTTAAATCTCAATCGGAACCTACTCATAAGAGAGATTCAACTCCCAAACCTTCTAAGGGAACTACAGATGTCAGATCTCAAACACACTTTTTCAACAATGAAACATGGAAAACTCGATGTACCAATGCCATTACATTAGGCAATGCAGGTTCATAAGCAACCTTGCCAATCTACCTTAAAATCTGATATGTGCCCATATAACGGAGACTAAGCTTTCCTTTCTTGTCAAACCTCATTACACCCTTCATGGGTGAAATTTGCAAATAGACCCAATCATGAACTTTAGGTATAATTTCTTATTTCTTGATGAGTGGCTAAAAACCTCCATTCTTGGGGTGTGATTTAGCAAATATGGGTTGATATTCTTGTTGGGTCTTTCTTGCTGATAGGTTAGATGTATTTTAATGGTGATTTCACCTAGTGGTTGTGGTTTAATCTAAAGGGTTTGTAGTTACAAATACAAAGCCACCCATGTGTTTTCAGCTTGCCCGAGAAGGAGGTTGCGAAACCAAAACCACTAGACTGATGGCCTAAGGAGTGGGTCGACATGAGGTTCAGCCCGAGAGGGTGAGCCCGAGTCCCATATCCAACACTCAGCTCGAGAGAGTGAGTGAGGTAAGGCGTAGGCTGGACTTCATGCGGCAAATGGGTGTCCGAGAGGAACGCATTTGAAATGGGGTAAGTTGCCCGAGAGAGAACTTGTTTCCATTTAAAGCTTAGCCTAGTCACTATTATTTTTCAAATTTCCTATCGAAAGCATGTACCCAACAATTTATCTCAACTTATATTGCGGTCACATCCCAAGAACCTTTCCTTATACTTGATTTTCTTGTTTATTTTGTTGTTTTAGTACTTATTACAAAAACCCCTTTGATATTTGACACTTTTGTGCCACTCCTTTTAATTTACAATGTCTTTTATCGCAAATGTCTTTAGCTATGACTAGTTAGAATGTAAATTCTATTTTTCTATCAATTCTCAAAACCGCTCCCTTGGGACACGACCTCAACCCTTGGTTGGGTTACTATATTATCGACGATCGTAGACACTCATACCGCAGGATAGTGTCGTTGGTCACGATAAGCATCAAAGGGTAAGCTCACCTTTTTGTTTGTGTATACTTTGTTGCTATCCACATGAAATTAGGTTGTTTGGTTTGCTCTAAACTGTGTTTTAAATACTGTTTCTTTTTGTGGATGCTTGAGCTTATGGCTCCTGTTGTTTTACTTGCAAAATAAGTTTGATCCTTTCGAAAAAAATTCACCACCTCTTGTGTTGAAAGTGGCTGTTCTTTTGCAAAAAATTAAGTCTCGGTTTCAATCAATACCGATGACTTGAATAGTACTCTTATTTGAACAAACATGAATGCACTGCTACGATGAGGCCAAATAAAGTTACATAGATAATATGTGCACACTTTGCATCTCGTTGTGACTAGCCATTTATCAAATTGATTCTCTTGTGATGACCGTTGCACACTAGCAAACGTGTGTAGTCTTTATTGACTGAAGTATCGATGCCTTGTGTGTTTAGCTTACTTTGAACCTTGCATGAATAAACCTAAAATTTGCCCTGTTAGTCTGATTGATTTAGAAAGGTGTACTCTTGAGATGATCTTAGGCAATTTTAAAGAGTGTGAGCCAATTTGACATATACCTCTTTTTGTGACCTACCTGTGAGCGTGTGAAATTCTTTTGAACACCTTTGAGCCTTACCTTTCTTTGGAAGAACCTTGATAAAACCTGGACTTTAATTGATCCACTACCTAGAATCCTCTTGATTTGTGGTTTAGTGAATAGCCAACTTGGGACAAAAAACCTAAGTTGGGGATGTGGTTAAAAGGAAAAGGAAAAGGAAAAGTCAAGAAGTGCTATGAAAAGTCCCCATTAACCCATGGTATTGCAAAAAAATGGAACCCCTTCAATTCAATTCAATTCAATAAAAAAAAAATTATATATATATATGGAATAAAGTACGAAGGGAATCGGGTTTCAAGCAATCCAAAGAAGGGAATTGATCCTTACCTTTCTTTGGAAGAACCTTGATAAACCCTAGACTTTACTTGATCCACTACCTATAATCCTCTTGATTTGGGGGTGTGGTCAAAAGGAAAAGTAGAAGTCAAGAAGTGCTATGAAAAGTCCCCCTTAACCCATGGTATTGCATAAAAATGGAACCCCTTCAATTCAATTTAATTCAAAAAAAATAAAAATAATAATATATATATGGAATAAAGTACGAAGGGAATTGGGTTTCAAACAATCCATGGAGGACAATAAAACAAAAATGGGTAACTTAGAAGCACTAGAAAAAGAATTGATAAAGGAAATGAATGGAATGCCTTTAGAATGCCACAACTCACGAGGAAAAAGTCACTGAGCCTAAATGACCACACCTTTACACTCAGCCCCATTAGAAGCCTTAGAAAGACTTTTTTGATCTTGTGTAAGCCGAATCAAAAGTCAATTGCAAAATAAGGGCAAACCTATGGGTGCAAACATGCATTGTGTTTCTCTTTTTGAGTGTGAGCGTTGTATCTGATTCCTGATCTTAAATTAACTCATATCTGTGTGTGAATATGGAATCATTCTTTGTGCGAGGGCATTTAGATACTTTTGTTGAGCTTGAACTTGCACAAGTAGCAAGTATTGCGAGCATGAGAATCTTTGGCAATAGTGAGTCACAATTTGAATCTTTGAGTACACAAGTGATCCTTGCATAAGTAAATTGAGTCTTGTTGTGTGCATTCATGATTTAGTCTTGTGTAGCACTGTTTGAGGCACCCTTTTTGAACGACTAAACTTGAGTTTGCTTGAGGACAAACAAAAGTTTAAGTTGGGGGGTGTTGATTAGTCCACAATTTGGACTCATTTAGGGCTTTATTTTAATAGAAATAGTATCCTTAAATGCTTGTTTTATCTCAATACCTAATTAAAATGCTAAAGTTTCAGGTATTTGAAGTTTAGTGGAAGCATGGACACTTAGGCGCAAAACGGAGCAAATAGGGCGGAAAAGAACAAGAAATGGAATCTTGCCGATCACCGAGTTCAACTTGGCGAGTCGCCAAAATGACATGAACCACCCTTCGTTCCAGTACGCAAAGCCTTGAAGGAAGTGGATGAAAAGGTGAGGAAAAGATAAGTCGGCGAGTCGCCGATCAATTCCGCGAAGCAGTACTGTACCGCCCAAAGATCCAGAATGCGAGGATGTTAAAGGCAAGACACTGAAGCCGATGAGCTGACCAAAAGGCGGATCGCTAAGTTCATCGGCGATCTCGTCTAATGTCACCGAACAATCCTCTGCACCACAATCCGTGAAAACTATAAATACTAGTTAGAATTGTAGTCTTGAGGGGGAACAATTATTATTATTATTTTCACTTTAGAACATACTTTAACTGATATTTTTCTCTCAAGTTTGGAGAGGGTTATGTGGAGAGTTGAAGAAAGGAGTTCTTCTTCCCCAAGTTGAAAATAGGTCTTCTCTATTCATTTTCCTTTGCTTAATTTAATGTTTAATTTCTTATACCCAGTTGATTTCATTATCATGTTAGGTATAATTTCTTATTTCTTGACGAGTGGCTAAAAACCCCATTCTTGGGGTGTGATTTAGCAAATATGGGTTGATATTATTGTTGGGTCTTGCTTGCTGATAGGTTAGATCTATTTTAATGGTGATTTCACCTAGTGGTTGTGGTTTAATCTAAAGGGTTTTTAGGTGCAAATACAAAGCCACCTTTGTATGGCGTAGGCTGGTCTTCATGCGACAAATGGGTGTCCGAGAGGAACGCATTTGAAACGGGGTAAGTTGCCCGAGAGGGAACTTATTTCCATTTAAAGCTTAGCCTAGTCACTATTATTTTTGCAAATTTCCTATCAAAAGCATGTACCCAACAATTTATCTCAACTTATATTGCGGTCACATCCCAAGAACCTTTCCCCATACTTGATTTTCTTGTTTATTTTGCTATTTTAGTACTTGTTACAAAACCCCCTTTGATATTTGACACTTTTGTGTCGCCCCCTTTAATTTACAATGTCTTTTATCTCAAATGTCTTTAGCTACGACAAGTTAGAATTTAAAATCTATTTTTCTATCAATTCTCAAAACCGTTCCCTTGGGACACGACCCCAACGCTTGGTTGGGTTACTATATTATCAACGATCGTAGACACTCATACTGTAGGATTGTGTCATTGGTCACGATAAGCATCAGCGGCCTTGATATCTAAGTACACCATCTCCCCCTTGGTAGAAAGCCTCTACAGACTTTTCAAGCACTGCTTCCTTCAATTCAAAAAAGTTGGATCAAGACCTTGCTTGGCCTTCACATCAACCACAAGAGGCGATTCTGAATCGTTGTGAACCACAACACCACACTTGGTAGAGTCAACTAACCGAACACCTAATCGGGCCAATCTATGAACATCTCGAACTAACTCTTTCTTATTATCTTCAATGTGAGAAACACTACCCATCGGTAATTGACTGAGAGCATCTGCCACCACGTTTTTCTTATCGAGATAATAGAGAATACTCATGTCATAATCCTTTAGTAATTCAAGCAACCTTCTTTGGCGAAGATTTAGATCCTTCTGGTTAAACACATATTGCAAACTCTTGTGGTTGGTGAAGACATCCACATGAACTCCATACAAATAATGCCTCCAAGTATTTAAGGCAAAAACATCCGCCGCTAGTTCAAGGTCATGGGTCGGATAAATCTTTTCATGAATCTTAATTTGCCTTGACGTATAGGTAATGACTTTCCCATTTTGCAAAATGACACATTCTAACCCAATTCTCGAGGCATCAAAATAAATGACAAAACCATCTGTCCCTTCTAGTAAAGTCAACACAAGAGCAGAAGTAAGTCTATCTTAAAATTCTTGTAAACTCTTTTCACATGCTTCATACCATATGAACTTAACCTTGTTTTGAGTCAATGCCGCCAATGGAGAAGAAATCAACGAAAATCCTTCAACAAACCTTCTATAGTAACCGAATAATCCCAAGAAACTCCTAATATCCAAAGGGGTTAGAGGTCTAGGCCACTTTTGATCGCATTCATCTTCTTAGGATCTACCTCAATACCCTTACCGGAAACAATATGCCCAAGAAAAGCCACTGACCTTAGCCAAAACTCACATTTACTAAACATTGAAAAGAGTTGTTGATCCTTGAGGACTTGCAACAGAATACTCAAATGATCGGTATGCTCGTCTTCACACCTTGAATAAACCAATATATCATCAATGAACACAATCACATACATGCCAAGATATTATCTAAACACCCTATTCATCAAATCCATAAATGCCACCGGAGCATTAGTCAAACCAAATGACATTACCAAAAACTGATAATGACCATATTGGGTTTGAAAGCTGTCTTCGGAATGCCATCTTCTTTCATCCTCAATTGGTGATAACCCGATCGAAGGTAAACCTTGGAAAAATAGCTTGCCCCTTGAAGTTGGTCAAATATGTCATCTATCCTTGGAAGAGGATATATATTCTTTATGGTTGTCTTGTTCAATTCCAGTAGTCAATACACATACAAAGTGAACCATCTTTCTTTATAATAAATAGAACTGGAGTACCCCATGTAGAGATACTCGGTCGGATGAAACCCTTATCAAACAAATCTCTCAACTGCTCCTTCAATTCCTTAAGTACTTCTTGGGCCATATGATAATAAGGAATAGAGATAGGTTGCATATCTGGGAGAAGGTCAATACTGGAGGAATCTTGAGTAAATCATCTAGAAATATTTCCGAAAACTCATTTACAACAGGGATCGACTCAAGAGTATGGGTCTAAGAATCTATATCCGTCACCTACCTAGATGGTAAATGCAACTCTTCGAAATCATCTTTCTATCTTTAAGACAAGAAACAAAATGACCCTTAGGCATATAATTTCCCCCTTTCCACTCTAGGATGGGTTCATTTGGAAACTAAAACTTGACTACACAGGTTCTAAAATCAATAGAAGCATAAAATACATGCAACCAATCCCTACCAAGGATAACATCAAAATCTAGCATATTAAGCTCTACAAGGTCAACAAGAGTGACTCTATGGGACAAGGAAATGGAAAAATTTCTATAGACCCTTTTAGCCACAAGAAAATCACCAACAAAAGTAGAGACAGAAAAAAGATCTAACAACACATCTGTAAGAATATCAAACCCCATAGCCACATATGGCGTTACAAAAGACAAATTAGCATCGGGGTCAAGTAAAGCATCAACATCAAGTTGGAACTTTCAACATGCCGTTAACCACATTGGGAGAACCCTCTTTTTCACCGTGAGTCTGAAGTGCATACAATTTGTTTTGCTTCTGACTTCCACTAGAACCAGATGAAGGATTTCGTTGAGCCTGTCAATGATATCTCTTTTATTCATAGAAACTGAGGGGCAATATCTTATCTTGTGGTCCATCTTACCTTAACCAAAGCAAGCATTAGAACTCAAGAGACATCTACCCTTATGATTATTTCCATACTTAGCACAAGTGGGCAATGAAGATCCATTACCGTTTCCTCCTTGGGGCTTAGGATTATACACCCTATCTTTGTTGAACTTAGAAGGAGCATTGGAGGACCTTTGGTCAGAGAACCTTTGTCAAAACTTGGAACAACCATGCCCATCATACTTTAAATGTGAGAAGTTACCATCACCGGTCTAAGCCCTCTTCACCTCCCTAAACCTTTCCTTAAGTTTCTTGTCTTCAATTTTTTGAGCATGAACCATGAGACGAGAAATGTCCATATCATTGACAAGCATAGCAGTACGGCATTCCTTAACCACCATCTCGGACACACCCGAAACAAACTTACTCATCCTTCCCCTAGGATCGACAAAGATAGTAGAGGCATATCGAGACAATTGTGTGAACTTCAAAGCATATTTCTTCACACTTATATTTTCTTGATGAAGGTTGATGAATTCAAGCACCTTTGCCTCCCTCATCTTAAGGGGAAATAACCTATCAAGGAACACAACTTTAAACTTTTCCCAATCAAAAGGACCCACATCCTCCACTCTCCCTTCTTTCCATTGGTTGAACCATATTTGAGCAACACCCTTAAGTTGATAAGCGGCCGATTCTGCCTTTTCCACCGGTGACACTCCCATTGTCATCAACACCTTGTAAAACTCATCAATGAACTCTTGAGGGTCTTCCTCAATCTAAGAAACCACGAAACTCCAGAGGATTCATTCTAACAAAGTCCCTCACTCTAGATGCCGCCGTACCCATATTTGGGTTCACGGGGACTGCAACTTCCCTCTTGGCTTGGGCCATCATGGCTTGAGCCAATACTTGGAAAGGAGCCCTAAACTCTACATTAGTCACTTGCTCAGCCAAATGATCAAGCGGAACTTGAGGAGCTTGAGGAGGCGCTTCTCGTTCGATATTCTCTCTCACATTCCTTCTAGCATATGCTCTTCGAGTAGACATATCCTATAGAGCATCAAATAAGGATTATGAGAGAGACCTTATAGAGATAAACTGTATCGCACGACTTTAGAGTAATGAAAGAAGTGGAGTTTCCTAAACATCTTATAGCTCTCATTCATAAATGCGGTGCACTTCACACTCATGAAAAAAACTCTACTCGACGTGGCTTATGAGAATTCCTAGGACCTTTCTAAACCTTGTGCTCTAATTACCAAGTTTTTCATGACCCAAGGTAGCCCCTAGGCGTAACATGGCGTATAAGACCCCGAGAAGCCCCATACAAGCCACTAACTTTAATCATACTAGAAATAGAATAAAGATATTAAAAGACAGTTTCAACATATACGAGTTTTACACAGAAAAGTTGAAATATAAACATCGTCTCAAATCCATCTAGTAAATAAGAGTTTTTCGCGGTGCATCCCGTACATCAAGTTCCAAAAACTGAAAGTAATGACGAAAAGGGAAATTAAGCTCGGACCTCAAAATATGAGGACTCACCAAACTTCAATCTTCTAGATGAGATCCTAGCCACGGAATTGCGAATCTGTAAGGTCGGTCCCTACATTTGGAGAAATACAGGCAAAAGTATATGTTAGTACAAAATATGTACCAAGTATGATAGCCATGTGTAAAACATTTGAATAGATGACAAAAAGGGGCATTTTCATAAAGTGCAATGACCAAGCTAAACCATGAATCTAAAAGAACTAGACGACATAAGTCATAAAATAGGGTCAAAGAAAATAGACATCATCTTAAGGACATGTGACATACTTCTTGAAGTAACCTTGATTCATAAATGTGGGATAATTACGTTTAACCAATTTGTAAGTGAGCTACTAACATGGAATCCGGTGTCTCCCACACTGAAAATGGATTTCCTACTTGCCAAGGTAAGGCCATTAACAATCTAGATTAGGTGGATCCACTAGCTAATGTCTATTTAGACAATCCTATGTTGGCACATAGTTTATGGGCTGTGGGTAATCGCCACTTGTCCACTTGATGCTAAGCATAACTCCCATGAGATATCTATTATTCTTATTCATCTTTTCTTTAAAGGACTTAGGTAATCACTTCTTGTCCTTATGATGAGTACGATATTTTGACTTATTTAGGTCTTTGTTTTGATAGTATAAGTGTCCTTATATGCCCAATTTATGCTCTAAACAGATGTTAAAGTGTTGATTTGCAGTTATAAGGGCTAAGGAGCAAGGCAAGGACATGACCGGACAAAAAAGAACTAAAAGGCTGAAGAAGTGAAGTAAAGCAATCATGGTGATCGCCAAGACTACTCAACGCACCGCTAATGTCACGACCCAGGGGTACATAGAACCTCGAAAGGCACCATGTAAACCACTTAGCATATTATAACATAATCATAGAACAATAAAGAGTAAAAACGCATTTCAAGTCCCAAAATTTTATAAAGGAAAGCGGAAGTGTAGACTTGTCTCAACATAGCAATCTATTAATATATTTGAATAAAATAGGGTCACAACCCGTACAATATAATCCCAAAAGAAAATACAAGAAAGGAACTACAAAGATAACATCCATCCTCGAATTATGAGGACTCACCAACAAGCTAGGAGAATAACCAAATCCAAGCTTTAGCCACAATGATGACCACCTTGAGAACCGGACCCTACACTTGGGGAAAATGTAGGAAAAGCATGGGATAGTACAAAAATGCACTAAGTATGATAGCCATGCATCAAAAACATTGAAAACATGCTAAAAGGGACATTTCATTTGAATGCATGTAATTTACTAAGTTAAAACATCATTTTGAAGATAGTGGAAAAACATAAGTCATAAGCATAATCATTACAACGATCATCATATCATAAGAGGAACACATCATAAATACCCTCATAGATTCAATAGGCTAGAATAGCCTATCAATCTTAGAATCATCATATTGTGAGAAAACCTTTCACATCATATCATATTCATACACATGTGTGTAGATGAGGATAACCCTTCAACAACACAACAACTAGATCATAATCATAATCACTTTACTCTCAAAGTGTTCTTAAAGCACATACATAAATCACATAATCATGCATAATTCTCATACTTTTCCCTTCAAGGACCATATATCATATTCAATCAACACATCTAGAATTACTACATTAGACATGTATATAATAATAATTCAAGTAACCCAATCACTACATGCATAATCTCATAACATTCTTCTATAATCAACAAACCTACATCACAAGATCATAATTCAGTAATATGGGGGTTTCATGGGTTCTTGGGAATTTCAACATAAAAACCATAATAAATCATCAATTCAATCATAAGATAAAGTAATTTAAGCATTAGAATCATTTTTTAAAGGAACCCATGCCTTGGATACGAACCCTAGCTTTTGGGGAATCTGTATCTTTGAAATTTGGGTTTTGAAGGTACTTTGTGGATTAAGGAATACCATACCTTAGCAATGAAACCTAATGAAATTGGTTTGAAAAATTTGCTTCTTGAACCCTAGCTCCTCCACCTTCTTCCTTCTTCTTCTTCTTCCTTGAAGTTCTAGAGAGAGAATTTTTGAAGAGGAGATGATCTTTGGGAATTATTTGGGTGTTGTGAAAATATGACTTAGTTAGGTGAATTTGAATTAAAACTGACTTATATATTGACCTTAAACTCAACCAAAACGACTTCACTTTAATTGGACTTAAACCAGAATTTCCCAAAATAACCCTTCATTTAAGTGACATGCCGAGGGACCACGAGAGGCCCCACAAGCCATGGCCATGACCACGAGCTGTGGTCCCCTTCATGGACATTGAGGCAGTGGATAGTTCTGCATTACTTGTCCCTCCTTGAGGATAAGTGAAGACCACGACCACGACAACGACCCTTGGTGGCCTTCACAAGCTGTTAAGTGGCTCGTGGGGGAGGGTCTCACTTTGGGTAGCTTGGCAAGCACACTGCCTAGCCTACCACGGACCACACCACGAGCTGAGGTGGTGGTCGTGGTCACTAGGGTAGTGTGTAGGGTAGAGTGGACTGCCCTAGTCCTCTCCCTTGACCGTCACCCACTTCCTTAACTCAAACCCCAACGTTTAGCTCTAGTTTAAGCCCACTAATTTGTGGGGTGTTACAGCCAAGTGGCTCTTTAGTTCTCCTAAAGTTCCAGTGTGCCAGCCTTGGGGAAAAACCAAGTTGACGACAGGAATGGGCATTCGGTGGATTGCCGAACGACTCTGCAATAGCAACTTTGATCGCCTAAAGTCACAAAACCCTGAAGACAAATGGCCAATGCAAAATGGCGATGAAGTGGAGCAAAGGGAAGATCGCCGACCTATTCGGCGAGGCCCGACCTATTTGGCGAGGCCCGACTTATTCCGCCCAATGGCTTTTCAGTCCAAGCTTTGGGCAACTATAAATTGGAATTTTAAATTAAATTTGAGCAGTTTCGGAGAGAGTTTTGATCCCCAAGTTTTAGAGTTAGAGTTTTCTCTTAGTTTTTCAGTTCTTATTGAGGATTTTCAAGTGGGTTTCTGAATTTCTTCAACTTGGAAAATTTTAAAAACTTGAGCACCTTTACCCAGATCCTATCTAATGTATTTGGTAATCATTTCTCTATTTTTATGATGTGTAGCTAAAACCCCAATTCTTGGGGTGTGATTATGGGATTAATTAGGTAATGGGTATTGTTTGTTACTGATTTAAATGCTTAATTGAAGTGGATTTTATTGGTAGTTGTGTTTTAAACTAAGAATTGTAGTTGTAAATGCAATTCAAATATAAAATTATGTGCTTGCTTGAAAAAGAGGTTTTAGAATCAAAGCTTTCAATTGATGATTATAATTATTGGGTTGATATGGGTTTAGCTCAAAAGAGTAAATCCTAATCTCGATTCTACCTATCTAGCTAGAGAGAGTAGATGAATTAAGGTGTGGGCTGTTCTTATTTGCCAAGCTTGTTGATGTTTGAAAGAAATCTCTTGAATCGTGATAGTTGTTCGAGAGAAAACTATCTCACTTATAGCATAGCCTACCCACTAATATTTAGCTATTTATTAGTAGTTCCAATTACCCATATAGTGAAATTTGCCTATAATCGATCACATCCTAAGAACTCTTCTCTATATTGTTATTTCCTTCATGTTTGATTGTGTTGTAGTTGATAATTGACAATCCAAACCCCCCATCTAACATTCGTTACCGGCCCCTTAGATTTGTTTACATGTTTTTGATAAATTTTATTCCTATAACTGAATTGACCATTTTATAACTTCATAACTGAAATAGACACGTACCGCTCCCTGTGGGTTTGACCCCAACTCTTCATTGGGTTTTATACTAGTTAACGATCATTTACAGCTAGAATCGGATGAGGTATACTTAAAACGTTAATCAAAATGGTGTCGTTGCCGGGGAGTGGTGCTGTTTAGAAATCTATTATTAAAGTTGAATCATTATCTTTTTGTGTTATAGTTGAATCGACTTACTTTGGGTTGTGTTTGTGTTGGTTCGTGTTGAACAGATCAAGAGATGAGTGTGAGCAAGAGTGATGGTAGCCAAGTGGGCCACCAAGACGATATTGGAAATATGAACGATGTGAATCACCCAATCCAATTGGGTGGTGTTGTTGTAATACGTCTACCTCCAATTGAGGGGAATGTTATCTTCCATGTTACTAGCATGAGGCTAAAGCTCCTCCAAATGAAAGGAATATATGGAGAGCTGGCCCACGAAGACCCCCGTGAGCATATTCGGAACTTTGTGGATGTTTGTGGTCCTTTCTCATTCAAGAACGTATCACAAGAATCAGCCCGTCTCATGTTGTTTCCATTCTCTTTGATGCGTGAAGCTACCAAATGGTTAGATGAATTGCCGAGGGACTCCATCACCTCACGGGATTAACTTACATCAGCGTTCAATGTGAGATTCTTTCTCCCGTCAAAGATGATGACGCTTAAAGATAGCATCTAAGGTTTCAAATGCTTGGAAGGTGAACTAATCCATGAGACGTAGCTGAGGTTTAAGAAGTTGGCACTTCAATGTCCGACTCACGGACTTCAAAACCATATAATGCAGCAATACTTCTATATGAGTCTTGACTTGGTTAACAAAGGAGTTGTTGATAAACTTTTTCCCAGAGGTATAATGCAACAACCCTATGAAGTAGCGTCTCAACTCCTTGATGGCATAGCCAAGATCAATAGGGCATGGTACACTCGTGAAGATCAAGTCTCTCTTCTTACTTTTAGGATGACAAAAGAGCAGATCGAGAAGGAACAAGATAGAGACAAAAACATGGCCAAAATGTTGACCCATCTGGATATCTTGGCAAAAATGTGATGGATAGTGGTTTTAAGAGTGTTAATATTGTGGGTGTTGGCGGAGTTAACCTCAATGAAGCACAATTTGAAGTGTTATACAATGAAGAAGTGAAGGAGGTTTTCGTTCAAATTATCAAAGGCCAGGTGGAAATCCAGGTTGGAACAAAGATGATGGATGGAGAGATCGTGACAGAAAATGACGTGATCATAGTGCTACCTAAGAGGAAAGGGATGGTGAAAAATAAAGATACGTCCCACCTCATGAATGCCAAAAGCCTAAAGAGCAAAGACCTGACCTGGAGAACTTCCATACGGAAGACATGCTTGCATGCATTGTCAATAAGGTTAAAGGGTCGGACAAAGTATTGAAAGAGATGAAGGAGGATGTCTCAACTCTCAATCTGACAGATACTTCTCACTCGGTCTCTATTAAGCAGTTGGAGACAAGTGTTCCTTAGAGGTTGCTAAGGTGTTGATATTACCATGTAATGAGTGTAAGTGTGATTATGGCTTGTGTTGTACATTGTAAATGCATGTTTGCTTCTAAACATGACAAAACCATACTTTTCAAATAAAAATGTCCTTTTTTATCTTATTCAAGGATTTTATGCATGTTTCCATACTTAGTACATATTATGTGTTAACCCCTTCTTCTTTCTACATCTTAATGAGTGTAGGTTCCAGCTAGGTGACTTTCACTCTCCCTTTGAAGAAGACTTGGATTGCTTATCTCCAAGTGAGTCCTCAAGTTCGAGGATGGGATTTCCTATTTCCTAGTTTCTATTGTCCTTCTCATGTTGAGACTTTTATTGATGTAAAGGGCTAAGTCCCAAACTTTGTATTCCTATGTTTTAGATGGTGTATGACACAAAGTCTAAATTTCCTATGATTTTCCTTTATGAAAAGGGAAGTTGGACTTCTATTGTAAAAGTTTTAAATTTCTGTATTATTTTATATGTCTTATGTAATGATGATGCTAGAGGCTTGTATGAGACCTCTTCGGGATCAAGTACGCCATTGTTACATCTAGGAGGTACTCCCGGGTCGTGACAAACTTTGTATCAGAGCATAAGGTTTTAGGAATATATATTTAGGTTGATGTCTTATGCATCACGTCTAGTAGAGTTTTGTTCATGAGTGTGAAGCGCGCCACATTTATGAATAAGAGGCTATAAGATGTTTAGAAAAACTCCCTTCTTTCATTACTCTTTAGTGTGTGCTTTGGAGTTTTAACTCTATGAAGTCCTTTCTTCTAACCCTTCTCTTGTGATTATAGTAAATGAATACAAGAAGGGTGAACTTAAGAAGAAGGGTAGAAGAGATGGTGAATGAGGGAGTTCCTCCTCAAGACCCTCAAGGTCCTCAAGCTCCTCAAGTTCCAAATGATGAGGGAGCTATGAAGAATATGGAGATAAGGGCGGCTCTCCAAACCTTGACTCAACTCATGACGATTCAAACTCAAGCCGTCACCACTCAAGCCCAAGCTATAACGGCCCAACCAAATAGGGAAGGTGGGCCCCGAGTGAATCCTAATGCAAGCACCATGGCTTCAAGGTTAAGAGACTTTTCTAGGATGAACCCTCCTATTTTCTTGGGTTCCAAGGTGAATGAAGACACAAGAGTTTTTGGAAGAGGTCTATAACATAGTGGATGCTATGGGAGTGACCTCTATAGAGAAAGCCGAACTAGCGGGGTATCGATTGAAGGATGTGGCCCAAGTATGGTTTACTCAATGGAAGGATAATAGGGCTATAAGAGTGGGTCCCATAACTTGGGAAGTGTTAAAAAAGGCATTCCTTGATAGGTTCTTTCCACGGGAGAAGAGGGAAGCAAAGGTGGAGCAATTTATCAACCTTCGCCAATGAGGTATGAATGTCCAAGAGTACTCCTTGAAATTTACTAAGTTTTCCAAATATGCCCCACCTTTGGTGTCTAATCCTAGAGATGAGATGAGCCGATTCGTGACGGGTGTGTCTGATTCAATTGAGGAAGAATGTCGTGTGGCTATGCTTCATGACAATATGGACATTTCATGTCTAATGGTCTATGATCAATAAGTTGAGGAATCAAGCCTTAGGAAGAAGAGTAGAGGGGTAAAGAGGACAAGGTTCGATGATGGTAATTCTTCTAAGGGTAAGTTTGAGGGTCAAAGTGGACCAAAGTTCAAGAAGAGGTTTTCCAACCAAGGCTCCTCCAATGCTCCAAGACCCAACAAGGATAGGGTGTCTAACCCTAAGCCTCAAGGAGGCAATAGGGGTGGATCTTCCATAGAGAGACCTACATGTGCCAAGTGTGGTAAGAAACATGAGGGGAAATGTCTTGTTAGAATGGGTGTGTGCTATGGATGTGGCAAAAATGGACATCAATTGAAAGATTGTCCAACTCGTGCGGCCAAGGGGAAAGAGGGTAACCAAGCTCCTCCAAGTGGTTCTAATGCCGATGCTCCCAAGAAGAATCGCTTCTATGATCTCCAATCTACAAGTGATCAAGAGGGGTCCCTGGACGTTGTTACCGGTATGTTACAAGTATTTTCAATTGATGTTTATGCATTATTAGACCCCGGTGCCACTTTATCTTTTATTACTCCTTTTGTGGCTATGAAATTTGAAGTGTCTCCCAAAGAGTTAAAAGAACCTTTTCCATGTCTACCCCGTTAGGTGATTCGGTTATAGCTAAAAGAGTGTATAGGAGTTGTCCTATTTCTTTGTCTCACAAAGTCACGTTGGTATATTTGGTTGAATTAGACATGCTTGATTTTGATGTAATCTTGGGAATGGATTGGATGCATGCTTGTTTTGCCTCCATTGATTGTAGAACTCGGGTAGTAAAGTTTCAATTTCCTAATGAGCCCATTTTGGAATAGAAGGGGGGAAATTCAATCCCTAGAGGTCAATTCATTTCATGTCTAAAGGCTTGTAAAATGATTTCTAAGGGTTGTATCTATCATATTGTAAGAGTTAAGGACATAGAGTCCGAGACTCCTCCTTTAGAGTTGGTCCCTGTAGTAAGGGAATTCCGGAAGTCTTTCCCGATGACTTGCCCAGAATTCCTCCCGAACGAGAAAACCTCGGCATTGATCTTTTGTTGGATACTCAACCCATATCAATTCCACCTTACCGGATAGCTCTGCCCGAATTAAAAGAATTAAAGGCACAACTCAAAGATTTGCTAGACAAGGGTTTCATTCAACCAAGCATATCTCCATAGGGTGCTCCAATATTGTTTGTGAAAAAGAAAGATGAGTCCCTTAGGATGTGTATTGATTATTGCCAATTGAACAAGGTCACTATAAATAATAAGTACCATCTCCCTAGAATTGACGATTTGTTTGACCAACTCCAAGGGGCAAGTTACTTTTCGAAGATTGACTTAAGGTCGGGTTACCACCAACTTAGATTGAGAGAGGTTGACATTCCTAAGACAACCTTCCAAACAAGATATGGTCACTATGAATTCCTAGTCATGTCTTTTGGTCTAACAAATACCTCGGCGGGGTTCATGGATCTAATGAATAGGGTATTTAGGCAATATCTTGATTCATTTGTAATTATCTTTATTAATAATATTTTGATCTATTCGAGGAGTGAGGGTGATCATATGAAGCATTTGAGGATAGTATTGCAAGTCCTTAAAGACCACCAATTATATGCTAAGTTTAGCAAGTGTGAGTTTTGGCTATGGTTGGTTGCTTTCCTTGGTCATATTGTGTCGGGCATGGGTATAGAGGTTGATCCTAAGAAGACGGATGTGATCAAGATTTGGCCTAGACCTATAGCTCCTACCGATATTAGAAGCCTTTTTGGTTTGGCCAGTTACTATAGGAGGTTTGTTGAGGGTTTCTCCTCTATTGCTTCTCCATTAACGGCCTTAACTCAAAAGAAAGCAAAGTTTGTGTGGTAATAGGCTTCTGAGAAAAGCTTCTGAGAATTGAAAGATAGACTTACATCCGCTCTGGTATTGACCTTACCGAAGGATACCGATGGGTTCGTGGTATATAGTGACGCTTCTCAAGTGGGTTTGGGATGTGTCCTCATGCAACAGGGTAAAGTAATTGCCTATGCTTTAAGGCAACTCAAGGTACATGAAAAGAATTATCCAACTCATGATCTCGAACTAGCGGCGGTGGTGTTTGCTTTGAAAATATGGAGACACTATCTTTATGGGGTACATGTAGATATGTTTACCGACCATAAGAGCCTTCAATATGTGTTTAGCCAAAAAGATTTAAATCTCCGACAAAGAAGGTGGTTAGAACTTTTAAAGGATTATGACATGAGTGTCCTTTACCACCCTGGCAAAGCCAATATAGTTGTGGATGCCTTGAGTAGAATTTCCATCGGTAGTCTGGCTCATGTAGAAAATGAGAAGAAGGAATTTGTTCATGATATGCATAGGTTGGCCCGTCTAGGTGTCCAACTTGTGGATTCCACCAAGGGTGGATTCATGGTTCATCAAATTTCCGAATCATCCTTTGTAGTCGATGTGAAGTCTAAGCAACATCTTTATCCTATTTTGATGGAGTTGAAAGAGTCGGTTCTCAATAAGTCCATTGAGGTTTTGTCCCAAGGGGGAGATGGGGTGCTTCGGTACCAAGGTAGGTTGTGTGTTCCGGATGTTGATGGTTTGAGGGAGAAAATATTAGAAGAGGCTCACGGTTCGCGATATTCTATTCATCCGGGAGCCACCAATATGTACCTTGACCTACGGGAAGTCTATTGGTGGAATGGAATGAAGAAGGATATAGCGGGTTTTGTGTCCAAGTGTCTGAATTGTCAACAAGTCAAGGCCAAACACATGAAACCTGGAGGTTTGCTCCAAGATATAAAGATTCCCACTTGGAAGTAGGAGGAGGTGAATATGGATTTTGTTGTGGGGTTGCCTCGTACTCGAAGGCAACACGATTCTATTTGGGTCATTGTTGATAGGATGATGAAATCAGCCCATTTCCTTCCCGTCAAGACTACTTTCTCGGCGGAAGACTATGCTAAGTTGTACATCAAGGAGGTAGTGAAGTTGCATGGGATTCCTTTGTCCATCATATCAGATAGAGGTACTCAATTTACTTCACATTTTTGGAAGGTATTTCAACAAGGACTTGGTACCAATGTTAAACTTAGTACCGCCTTCCACTCTCAAATGGATGGTCAAGCGGAATAGACCACTCAAACCTTAAAGGACATGCTGAGGGAGAGTGTGATTGATTTCAAGGGTAATTGGGATGATCATCTTCCTTTGATAGAATTTGCCTACAACAATAGTTACCACTCTAGCATTGCCATGGCTCCGTTTGAAGCACTATATGGAAGAAGGTGTAGATCTCCGGTTGGGTGGTTTGAGGGATGTGAGTTTACTCTAATTGGTCCCGAACTAGTCTATGATGCCATTGAAAAAGTTTGACTCATTAGAGAAAGGTTGAAGATGACCCAAAGTTGGCAAAAGTCCTATGACGAAAATTGAAGAAAGGATCTTGAATTTGAGGTTGGTCATTGGGTCTACATGAAAATCTCGCCTATAAAAAGTGTGATGAGGCTTGGCAAGGAGGGGAAACTTAGTCCCCAGTATGTGGGCCCATACCAAATCTTGAAGCGTATTGGGAAAGTTGCTTATGAGGTGTACTTGCCAAATGAGTTGGCTCCGATTCACTCGGTGTTTCATGTTTCCATGCTCAAAAAGTGTATTGGTGATCTAGTTTCCATCCTTCCCTTAGAGGGTTTAGGAGTTGATGAAAACCTTTCTTATGAAGAGATCTCGGTTGAGATTTTGGACCGGCAAGTGAAAAAGTTGAGATATAAGGAAGTAGCTTCCGTTAAAGTTCTATGGAGAAATCACTTAGTTGAGGGTGATACATGGGAGGCCGAGGCCGATATGAAGTCCCCTTATCCTAATATTTTTCATTCTACTTCTATTCAAGCATGAGGTAACTAGTTCCTCTTAAGTTTAGTGTTTGGGAGTCATGTGTGTTGTTTGATTTGCCATGTTTTCCCTATATTGTGCTTATTCTTGTGAGAATTCATGTTCAGTATATATTGAGTTTTCATGATGTTCATATTCCTCATGTTGATTTGCATTTTGTGTGATGATTCCATTTTTTACTTCATGAGATGAAATGATGAACATGCTTAATGATGTGTTGATGAGATGACATGTTCACTCTATATTGTTGTGTTGAGCTTACTTGAGTTGGAGAAGTTAGTTCCTCCCATGCTTATGTGAATTGATGGGTTGCATGCATATTGAGTTAGTAGAAGTAGTTCCTACTTTCTTGCACTGCTTTGGCCATGTTGTAAAAAGGAGTTGAGGTTTCCTCGTTTAGAAAAGTACAAATTGTGAAGAGTGCATTTGTGAGTTTTGCACATTTTTACTGATTCATGCATAATGGGTTGTTAGTCTATAGTTTCAAACTTAGTTTGGTGTCTTGGTCATCATTCGGGGACGAATGTTCCCAAGGGGGAGATAATGTAACACCCCGTACATCTAATGACCTAAGCTAGACCATAACGTGTAGTCTAATAGACTAAGGAAGTTAAAATGTAAGGTGAGAGTCATAAAATAACTTCTCTAACTAAGTACTAAGGTCCTAGTGCCTAAACGTCAAGGCATGGCTCCTATGAGGACTCCCCAAGGATCCTTGATGAGAGCCAATGGGTTGCTCTAAAAGCTGTACAAAATAGCCTCATCCACGAGTGGCAACCTACGAGGCATAGGTTGAATCACGCCCCATAGGTAGGGGTCATGAGTCAACACTTGGTTTCCTCTATGAAGCCCCCAAAGTCCCTAGCCACAGTACCATTCCACGAGGGTGCAGTATGGTCCGTGGACTGACTCACACCCCGTGGAAGGTTCTCATGAGTTGAGACTTAGTCTCCTCACCCATACCATGAGCTACCCCTCTCTGAACCAAACCACAGACAGCCAGGATGGTCTGTGGACCCATTCACGCTCCGTGGTTTAGGGTCCGTGGATCGTGCCTGGGTGAACTGTCTAGGTTCGGCAAAGTGGGGGTGGTTTGGTAAAATCACTAATTAATTAAGTTAGGGTGGGGGGATGGTTATTATAAGTTGTTTTAAAGTATATTAAAGTATTTTTAAGTATTAAACAAGTCTTTTAACTCTCATAACTCACAAACTCAAAATCAAACCCATTTCCCTCTCAAAATATTCTCTCTCTAAACTCCATTGAAGAATAAAGAAGAAGCTCAAGATTAGGGTTCTAGCTCCAAACATTTCACTCCAATTTCATGGGAAAACATCAATTACGGTATGGGGGCTTTGATTCATGGAATACTTTTCTCCATGATGCCCTTCAACCCTTGATTTCGAAATTGGCAACTTGTTCAAAAACTAGGGTTTTTATTCCAACCATGGGTTCTTCGTAAAAATGATTTTATTATGTTAATTGCATTATATTATGGATGATTTTATGTTTAATGGTGATTTTCATTGTGAAATTCCCCTTGAACCCATGAACACCCCCATGACCCCAATTTCAAGTATTGTGATGGGTGTATTGATGCAAGATGATTACTATGAATTGTTTCTATGTGAATTTAGTTATTGAATTTTGTACCTTGAAAGGGGTAAACCGTGAGGGTTTGTACATGTTGATGGAAGTTGTGTATAACCTATTGATTCACTTAGAAAGTAAATCTCCTATCACAAATGTGTAAAGTATGGTATTGTTGAAAGCTTGTTCTTCCCTTACCCTTATACTTGATGATGCATGAATGGTCTAGGATGATGATGATGTATTGGGTTGATTGAAAGTATATTTCTCATGAAAACACTATGAATGTAATATGAAAATCCTACTCACACACTAATGTTGATACTAAGGTTGAAAGTACATTCTCACCTTTGATGAATCTATGAGCTATTTGATGGATTGTATTGAATGAGGGATAGAGCATTCCTTCACACATGTAAATGTAATTCAAGACTTAATTATGTACAATTTCAGAAATAATGCTTAGCACCGAGTGGATATGGACAATGAGGTAAAGTCCCTTCCGCCAATGCAATAGGGAGGGTCATCCAAAGGGAACTCATGAGATGGAAGCCCCTCTGCCAATGCAATAGGGCGGGTTTCTAGAAGCAATCTCCCTATCCCATAATTATGTGCCAACATAGGACTTAGCTAGTAGATCCACCTAGACGCTAATACATTTAGTCCTACCTTAGGCAAGTAGGACACCTTCTTTCGGTGTGGGGTTACATGACACCAGATTCCATGTAGCTCACATGGTCTATGTTGCTTATGGCTATTCTTCCATAAGTGAAAGATAATGAATGATACTTGAACTATACTATGACTTCTTGGTGAGTTTACTTAGTAGAAGTGGGGGTATGTGACTTCACTTCCACATTGCACAAGTGAACTTAGTGGGATGTTGTGGGATGGTTCCTTAATATTGTGATGAGATACAAATGCATATATGTGTCTTGAATGGTTAGTTGTTACGAATGACTTTCCTTGTATTCAAAGTAATGTTCATGACTATTTCCTTATTGGTGACTAATGATTATAATGAGGTCTAAAGATGATACGCATGACCAAGGGAGCTTCAAGGGGGCACTTAGTAGGGTTGGTATTATGGGATGCCAACCATACATTGCACAAGTGTTCCTTAGAGGTTGCTAAGGTGTTGATATTACCATGTAATGAGTGTAAGTGTGATTATGGCTTGTGTTGTACATTGTAAATGCATGTTTGTTTCTAAACTTGACAAAGCCATACTTTTCAAATAAAAATGTCCTTTTTATCATATTTAAGGATTTTATGCATGTTTCCATACTTAGTACATATTATGTGCTAACCCCTTCTTCTTTCTACATCTTAATGAGTGTAGGTTCCGGCTAGGTGACTTTCACTCTCCCTTTGAAGAAGACTTGGATTGCTTATCTCCAAGTGAGTCCTCAAGTTCGAGGATGGGATTTCCTATTTCCTAGTTTCTATTGTCCTTCTCATGTTGAGACTTTTATTGATGTAAAGGGCTAAGTCCCAAACTTTGTATTCCTATGTTTTAGATGGTGTATGACACAAAGTCTAGATTTCCTATGATTTTCCTTTATGAAAAAGGAAGTTGGACTTCTATTGTAAAAGTTTTAAATTTCTGTATTATTTTATATGTCTTATGTAATGATGATGCTTAGAGGCTTGTATGAGACCCCTTCGGGATCAAGTACGCCATTGTTACATCTAGGAGGACTCCTGGGTCGTGACACTCACCAAGCTTGGAGAATAGTCAACCCAAGATTTACTTGAAAGGAGAAGTATACCTCAACGACCTGAACCTACACTTATAAGAAAATGTAGAGAATATGGGTTAGCACAAATATTGTACTAAGTATGGAAGCTAGACATAAAAATCCTTAAATTATGTAAAAAGGGACATTTAGTTGAAATCATGCATTTTCTCAACTTTAATAATCATCATGCACATTTAGAGTAGTTACATAGTCAAACCATTTCATAAGCAACCCTAGGCTACCATAAACATGCATAACTTACCTTGACCTCATCCATAGCCAACACTCATAGACAAGGAGTCATTCATGTTCATATCTTATAATAAGTAAAGTCACTCTTAGCAACAATTCGTATCTTGCATACATAGATTCATATATCTTCATAGCATAAGGAAACCACACCATAAACCCCTTATAAGTCCACTTGTGCAATGTATGAGTGAAGTCCCATACCCCCACTCACACTAAGCAAAACTCTTTAAGAAGTCATAAGTATAGCTCATGTTCATATTCATAATTCATGTTCATAGTTCATGTAAAGCATGCATTAACTCATAAAGCATCATGTCATAAAAGAACATACCACAATTACTCTCAAAGCCTACTTGTTCAATGCATGAATGAAGTCCCATACCCCATTCATACAAAATAGAACTTCTTGAGAAACCATAGTACACAACTCATGTTCTTGTTCATAGTTCATATTTTTGTTCATGTCATGTAGGGAAAATAGCCTTAATCGACATAGACCATGTGAGCTACATGGAATCCGGTGTCATGCCCCACACCGAAAAGAGGTGTCCTACTTGCCTAAGGTAGGACTAACATGTTTAGCTTTTAGGTGGATCCACTAGCTAAAGACCTATGTGGGCACATAGTTATGGGATAAGGAGATTGCTACTAGAAACCCGAACTAACTGAGTTAAAAGGTTTCCATCTCATGAGATAACCATATTGGGAACTCGGACTAACTGAGGTTAAAGGAACCTATTGGGAAGCCGGACTAATTGACGTAAAAGCTTCCATCTCATATTCATATCCACTCGGTGCTAAGCTTAATTCCCTTTAACATTCATGCTAAGTCTTTACTTTTAAATTCATGTTCATGGAAGAATGCCTAGCACTCAAACCAACATGGTATCATAGTAGCTCATGGATTCATTAGGTGAGAATGTCCTTTCAACCTTAGAATCATTAATACGTGAGTTAACCTTTCACATCACAATCATAGTGTTTCATGAGAATAGCCTTTCAATCAATACAACAATATTATCATAATCATAGCCCTTTCATGCATAGTCATGTGTAATGGTATGCGGGGAAGGATCTTGCAACAATACCACAATTACACAATAGTCATAGGATCATCACTATCTAAGTGAATCATGAGTTCATATGCAATCCTCATCAACATGTACAAACCCTAACAAATAGCCCTTCAAGGCTATGAATTAAGATCAACCCAAACATCCATAATTACTACAAGATAAGGTAAATTTCATGATTCACTAACTCAATAAACATAAACATAGTATATTGACATACTTCTAATATCAATCAATCCACATCGTCAATTCATAATTTAACAATATGGATGAAATCATGGGTCCATGGGGAATTTCATCATAAATCAACAATACTCCCTTAATCCAATCATAATTCATCATAATCAACCATAATTAAACACTTCAAAATGTTTTGGAAGAAGACCCATGACATAGATTGAAACCTCTAGGTTTTTGGGGGACATTGGAATCTTAAAAACCAAGTTTGAAGGGGCTCTATGGGTGATAGATACCTATAGATGAAAAGCCACGATACCTTAGGATGATTTCCACAAGAAATTGAAGAAGAAAGGCTGCTCCTTGAACCCTAGAATTGACCTTGTTCTTGCTCTTCAATGGGGTCCTAGAGAGAGATATATTGGAGAGGGGAGTTGGTTTTTAGTTTAAGTCTTGTGAGTTATGACGTGTTAAAGAGGTGGTTGATAGTTAATAACTACTTATATAAGTCTATATAAATGTATTAAAACAACCCCACACTAATATAATAACTTTTGGAATTAATGGCTTTGACTAAGCCTTGGTCGAGATTGGGGCAGCTTTTGCAGTGGTGACCTACGCCCACCACCCACGGACCGTAGGTGGGTTCATACCCCATCCTGCAGGTTCGTGGTTTGGTTCAGAGAGTGGAAAATTAATGGAAGTCTCAACGTTGACCTACGACCCCCTCCTACGAGGCGTGGGTCCAGCCACGGCTCGTGGGTGCCCAACTGTAAGTCAAGCTGTCTTTTTGACAACTTTGGCAGCCCCTTGGTTCTCCTGGGGGGTCATATCTTGACGTTTAGGTCCTAAAACGTTAGTAATAAGTAGGGGAGGTTATTTTACGACTCTTATCTTTACGTAAACCCTATTTAGGCTACTACACTACATATTAGGGTCTAGCTTAGTTCGTTAGATTTCTGGGGTGTTACAATAACAAGGAACCACAAGCTCAAACATCCACATGATAGAATCAACACACAAACACAAAAACCCAATATATATATACAAAATATAGTCACAAGAGGTAGGTATGGAAATACCTCACCCCACCACAAACAAAAAAAATTGTCCTCAAATGCAACAAAAATAATCAAAAGTCAATAAAAATGACAGAGAGAGAGGCAAAGAAAGATCTTGTTTACTCAGTCGCTCTATCTGTTGGGGCATCAATGCCCGGTGTCATACCCTGATCTTGGGCATCAGTGCCCGGGGTAACATCAACATTAGCTCCACTAGAGCCTACCATGGAAATATTTGTCAATGAAATCTGCATGACTGAATGCACCATGGCCTCCTCAACTTTTGCCAGACCCTCATATATGGTCTTCTCTTGTTGACCGAGATGCTCCTCATCAGTCTCTGTCTCAGACTCGGAAGCAGCCAACTCATTAGCTCGAACCTCATTTATGATGGTAGCAGGAGGCACATTAGAATCAACTGGCATATCAGGGATCTTCATGGTCCCAAAAATCATCGATATATCCGTGGACTTCAGTTGATCCATGTCCTTTCTCAACTCAACAATAGCAGCCTTTTGGGTCGTCACCTCATAGTGTCTCCCTGGCCTCGCTCACACACCTCTATCCTTACCGCAAGGGGATCAATAGGCATACTAAGAGGTGTCACAGCAGCAGTGAGGGTTCTCTCAATCATCCTAGGGACTGTATCCTCTAGTCTGGAGGCACACCTGATGAGTCCACGATTTGGATTCATTTAAGGATTCATTTTGATAAATTTAGTGTCCTCAAATGCATATTTTGTCTTAATAGCTAATAAAAACCCTTGATTTTCAGGTATTTGGAGTTAGAGACAAAGCATGGATACTATTGGGAAAAAAGGAACAAAGAAAGCTTAAGGAATGAAGAAAAGAAGACCTGATGATCGATGATGTCGTTCGGTGAATTGCCAATATCATTCAGCAAATCGCCAAATCGCCAAGATACAACCTAAAGTTACAGAATGTTGGAGATAAAATGGGGGTAAATTTAGCGAGCATCAACCATATTCGGTGTATCGTCGATCTAGTCGGCGAAGGACAACCAGGTCACCAAAAGTACGAAAGAAGATGCAAGCAAGTGTTGATGGGTGAGATAGAAGGATAAAGGGTGAATCGCAAAGTCATTCGGCGATCCCGGCCTAGATTGCCTAAAGTCGCAGTTGCCAGACCAAGAAAAAGTGAAAAATAAAGGTGATATGCAGAGCAATCGGTGATTCGCCGAGTAGTCCTGAGCAGTGACATTTTAGACTTGTTTAAATTAGTTTTGAGTAGAGAGATAAATTCATTCAGAAAGTGAGGAAAGAATTACTTAGAGAGAAAACACTACCAAATGGTATAGGGAGTGATTTTAACAAGATTTTGAGAGAGATTTTGTAAAATAGAAGACTATCAATTGAATTTCATCTATAATTCTCATTTTGTACCCAACTATGGGAGTGATAATTAATTTTGATCTTCTTATTTTTGAGATAAGTGGCTAAAACTCTTTACTTGGGGTTTTGATCATGAAGCCAATTGTTGAATTTACTTAGTGGGTGTTTGTAAATTGTGAAGAATGGTGCTAATTTGAAGTGGGTCTAAGTTGTTACTGTGTTTCGAGGTTGAATTGAGTTACTTCGTGTATCAATTTTAGTGTTGTGCACTTGCTCGAGAGAGAGAGATGTGGAACCAAGGTGTCAATCTTAGCATCCTTAGTAGTGGGTTTCCTTGGTTTTAGCGAGAGATAGTGAAACAAGTGACCCTTCCTTTGTATCCAACTCGAGAGAGTGGATTTTATGAGGGTAAAGAGTTGGGCCTCGTTTAATCGATGTTGAAGTTCAAGAGAATTCAACATAGAAAAGGTAATTGTTCGAGAGAAAGTTACTTTATATATGGTTCGACCTACCCACAACAAATTAGCCCATTATCAATAGTAATGTTTACCCATTTCATTGAGATTGAATAATTGGCTGATCAATTCCCCAAGTTTTACTCTAATATTTGATTGCTTGTGTTGAAGTGTAAGTTTGGATTGGTAGTTAAAACCCGGAATTTGAGATTTGAATATTAATTGTGCAAGAATTGTTTGATTGAAGAGATTGTCATTGTACTTTTATTATTGAATTCAAAAGAAGCACTACTCCCTATGGGATCGACCCCAACTCACGTAGTTGGGTTTTTATACTGAAAAATGATCGTTGCATTTAGTATTGGATGAAATGCCACTTGATACGTTAATCAAAATGGCGCCGCTGCCGGGGAGTAGCATTAATTAGAATTCTTTGATTGAAGATTTGACACTCTAAAAATTCATTGGCTGAAGTTGAAGTAGTTTTGGCTGCTTTGTGTAGGTAGTGGTTAGGCTACGTAGAAGTGAACATGAGTAAAGAAAAGATGAATGACAGTCGAGCAGGTCATCGAGAAGGTATAGACGACATTAACAGTGTCTACAACCTAGCTCAATCGGGTGGGATGGGTGCAATTTGCATCCCACAAACTGATGAGAATGCGATGTTTGAAGTCACTAGCACAACTCTTCATCTTTTCCAAATGAGGGGAATATATGGAGGGCTATATTACGAAGATCCGTATGAGCATGTGAGAAATTTTACTGAGGTTTGCAGCCCTTTTTCATTCAAAAATGTGTCTCAAGAGTCAATTCGGTTGCGGTTATTCCCACTGTCCTTAACATGAGAAGCTAATAAATGGTTAGCCGAGTTACCAAACAATTCCATCACATCATGCGAGGAGCTGGTTGTAGCATGTAACACAAGATTCTTTCCTCCATCAAGGATGCTGAAACTTAGAGACCAAATTCAATGTTTTAAGCGACGGGAGGGGGAACCCATCCATGAAACGTGGGTGATATTCAAGAAGCTCCTACTTAATGAAATGACCCAAAAAGTTCTTAAAAATGTGCTTCGGAAGTTACCGGAAACTTGTTTAGCTATATATAAAAAAATCCGTTTCGTTTTTCAAAAATCCGACTTCATAATCTTGTTTAGGGGGTCAAATTGAGTGGGGAATGGGTCTAACCCAAATTTTAGAGCAACCATATCAAAATCCGAAATTTCCAAGTGAAGCCTTTTTCGAGGGTCTACTTTGGAGGGTCATATCTCCTAGCACACAAATTATTGGGTGGCCAATAACATATCCATGGAAAGCCCTTTG
>JAJOOR010012076.1:0-29712 GCA_036250505.1 Solanum acaule
ATCCCACATACCTGGTGATGAATTCCACGGAGAAATCTTTCGATTTCGGGGCTGGAACTGATGGAACCTTGCTGCGTTCTTGAACTAGGGTTCTTGACTTCTCTTCTCCTTTTAGCGTTCTAATTTTTCTAAGTTTGATTAATGATTTGACTTAGGTAAGTTCTAGTTATGTTTCTAGGCTTAAACGGACTAAAACCTCATGATTTAGGGCCTAAACGACGTATCTTAGGGATTAAACGAAATAGGAAAAGACCAAAAGACCCTTGACTTAATTGTTGTCGGAGTGACTGACGGATTGGACCTACGGTCCGTCACTCAATCTACGGTCCGTCGATTGGGTCCGTAGGTCGAGTCTGCCCAACAAGGCTTCACTAAAACGAGAATAACTTTTTACTCGGAGGTCAGATTTTGGCAAACTTGGTGGCGTTGGAAAGATGATTCAATTATCTATCAAATCATATGTCATGGGACATACAATTCTATTTGTGCGAAAAGTTATGACCTTCTGAAGTTGATCCATCAACAATTTTCAGCTAACTGGCTGCTGATCCTCATCTACGGTCAGACCTACGGACCATGGATCGATTGAATATCTGTGTTGGTCAACCGTCAATCAGGACTGAAGCTGGGCTTTTGGGGCATCGATCCACGAACACGAACTACGGTCCGTGACCTGGCCTACGGACCGTAAGTCCGGCCGTGGGTCAACACTTAGCCAAATTTTCTGACTGAGTTCTGGGGAAATTTTTTGTCACGAACCACGGACCTGCAGGACGGATCGTGAGTCCATCTACGGTCTGTGGATGGTGTCCGTGAGTGCCACCTGTAACAACAGAAATCTGAAATCTCTATTTTCGGATACGGGGTGTTACACAACTTTTTAACCGCCTCAGTACCAGGTCCTCAGTCTGTGTTTTGAGCAGTTGAGCCTTTAATAAGGCAATATTTGCATCATTGTTGCTCACAAAGACATTCATCTCCTCCAATTCGTGCTTCGATTGATCTCGTTCCAGTAACAACTGAGATATATTACTCAGTGGTCCTGACTTCCCTTCAATGCACTCACATTCCACCAAAGTACTCAATGAGAAGGACTGTTTAACAGTTCCAACAGTACCTAGTCCCACTAGAATGTCCAGAAGTTTAAATACTTTAGTGAGGAAATACCCATAGCCCATTCCATAGTTGCCCTTGTGTTCAAATACTGTTTTATACATATGCTCTAACATTAGGGTTGGGAGATTGAGAGTTTCAAATTTGCAGAGTGATTCCATTACAAACAAGTTAGTCGAAGATGCCACTATGTGTTTCTCAGTTCAAGGAAGAAGTACCTTATTAACAAACTCAAACAACAGTTGGTACTCCCCCTTCAAGATCTTCTTTTGCACACCAGCACAGCGCATGTCAGGAAGTTTGGAGCACGACTTCACAAATTGCTTGGAGCACGACTTTCCCACCACGGATCTGGTCCATTCTCTAGGTACCTCCAGTATTTTTCCCAGCAGTTCTTCATCCAGATATAGACTTTTGTTACCTATCCATGTATGAAGACTGCCATCCTCTACAAATTCCACATTATAGTAGAACTCTCGAACTTGCTCTTCATGTAGAACAGGAAATTTGGTCATGAATAGGTGAGTCTATGATTGAAGCTCCACGAGATCAGTCAAGTCCATACCTGGCTTCATAAGTATTTCAGTATCAAACACCCTTCCTCCTAGGACCTTTTGCAGGCGCAGATTATCAACAATCGTTTGCTTGTTAACTTCCTTGTCATCCTTTCTTTGTTTGCTGTTCAGAGTTTTTCTTGTGAACAAGGGAAGTTTCTCTCTTTCTCTTTGATGGTTCCCTTTTCTTCTGTAACCTTTTCTTTTCCCTTTGTGGTGACAATGCCCATTCTCTTCTGTATTGCCCACCTAAGAGGAACATTGTCCTCGTCAATGTCACTTGAATCAGTAGACGGACGGAGAACAACCTTAGGTGTTTGATCGAATACTGGTTCGGAATCTCCAAGTATACCATCCACAAAACTTCCTCCTTCTTCATTTATCACCCCTTCTCTCATCTGTGCCAGACATTCGATGTCCAAGCTTTCACTGGCGGCAAGAATATTGGACTCAGAGGACTTACTCTTGGGAAGATCACCCTCAAACAAATGGTTAGATAGCATAGCTGAGTAGGGACCAGGTTGATGTGAGGGTGCAGGGTTATTAAGATCTATGAGAGACTGGGGAGTAAGAGGACTGACTTCTGCAATGTGACCGGAGAGATGATCGACATTTTCAACAAAGAGGGAATATGAGATGATGTGTAGAATGCCACTGGATCAATTTCATTAAGGGAGTCCAGCATTTTCTTTGAAGAAGACGGTGACTGAGACATGTTAGAGAAAGAAGGAGAAAAGGTTCTGGAGAGAGAAGGATTAGGGTTTTGCAAAGGACTTTGAGAGAGAAGAGTTTGAAAAGTGAAGAGATGAAATAGAGGAAAGAGATATAAAAAGAAAATGAAACGATGTGTCAAGTCCCTGAGTAGACGCGTCGCTTGGACTTAAAGTGATGGGACTACGGTCAAAAGGCCGATGACTGACATGTGGAGATCTCAACGGTTCTCATTAATAAGTTTAAGCAATATGTAGAGAGTTCTAACCTTTAGACAGGACCAAGTCCCTATTTGCAGGAGAGTTTTGATTCCTGAATGGTTCTGACCATTCTTTGCTCCTATGATTTTCCATGAGTGTATACCTGCAGCAGGTACAAGGTTGATCTCACTTAAACAAAACATTACAAGTAATGAGGATACCTGCCCTTCTGATCATAGCCAAAGGAAGATTGGATGCATTTGTATGAGCTTAGCTCAGTACATGTTCATCATCCCCAGCTTCAACCTGTTACTCTCAAATTGATCCTTGCTGAGGGCCTTTGTGAAAATGTCTGCAATTTGATCTTCAGTTCTGCAGTACTGCATGTTGATGTTCCCTTTTTCAACATTGTCTCTCAAGAAGTGATGTCTCACATCAATGTGCTTTGTTCTCTTGTGCTGGACTGGATTCTTTCCTATGTTGACTGCACTGGTATTATCGCACATGAGAGGAATGGTATGGATGAGTACTCTGAAATCCTCAAGTTGTTGCTTGATCCATAGTAGTTGTGCAACATGATGCAACACCTACATATTCAACTTCAGCCATTGAGAGAGCCACTGAATTTTGTTTCTTGGTTCCCCAAGAGATGAGTGAGGACCCAAGGAAGTGTGCCATTCTGGAAGTGCTCCTCCTGTCCACCTGATACCCTGCAAAATCAACATATGCATACCCTACCAAATCAAATGAGTCATATGATGGATAGAAAAGGACCAGATCCCCTGTTTTCTTTAGATACCTCAAAATTCGCTTGGCTGCTTTCAGATGCGACTCTCTCAAACATGCTTGAAACCTTGCACACATGCCTACACTGAAAATAATGTCAGGTCTACTTGTTGTTAGATACAAAAATGATCCAATAATACCTTTGTACATGGTTTGATTCACTAGAGCATCAGACTCATTTGCTCCCATCTTTGAGTTTTTACCCATGGGGGTGTCAATAGGCTTAGAGTAAACCATATGAAACTTCTCGAGCAACTCATTCATGTACTTCTCTTGATAGATTGAGGTGCCCCTTGAGGTTTGCTTAATCTGCAGTCCTAAGAAGAAATTCAACTCTCTCATCATGCTCATCTCAAATTCATTCCCCATCAACGTAGCAAATTCTTCACATAGAGATGCAGAGGTGGCTCCAAAAATGATATCATCCACACACTTGGATGATGAGCAGTTCTTTTTCTCTTTTCTTCAAAAACAAAATGTTGTTTATCTTACCCCTCTTGAATCCATTCTTCAGGAGAAATCTGGACAGCCGCTCATACCAAGCTCTAGGAGCTTGTTTCAATCCATACATGGCCTTGTTGAGTTTAAACACATGGTTTGGTCAGTCAGCACCCTCAAAGCCAGGTGGTTGTTTCACATACACTTCCTCCTTCAGGTCTCCATTCAATAAGGCACTTTTGATATCCATTTGGAAGAGCTTGAATCCCATGAAGGCTGCAAAGGCAATAAGGATTTTGATAGCATCTATTCTAGCAATAGGAGCAAAAGTTTCATCATAGTCAATGCCTTCCACTTGATTATAGCCCTGAACAACCAGTATTGACTTGTTCCTTGTGATAAATCCATTTTAATCAAGCTTGTTTCTGAACACCCACCTGGTCCCTATAATGGTTATGTTTGCAGGTCTTGGAACCAGGTGCCATACTTTGCTCCACTCAAACTGATGGAGCTACTCTTGCATGGAATTGACCCAGTCAGCATATTTCAAGGCATCTTTCACATTTTTGGGCTCAATAGTTGATATGAATGCTGAGAATGCAACCAGATTTCTAGTCTTGGATCTGGTTTGCATTCCAGAATTCAATGGTGAAATGAGATTATTAAGTGGATGAGATGATTTATGCTTCCATCCTGATTTAGAGCTCAGGGGTTGAGGTTGATCCTTCTGTTCTTCTTCATCTTCGGAATCAGCATTCTCATATTGAGGTGATTCCTCCTGATCTGCATTGGTGCATGGACCAGGTTCCTCCGAGGACTTGTCAGCTTCATTAACCTTCTTCGATTGACCGAAGCCAGCACCATCAGTGTTTTGACTTCTTTCATCTAGTGGACCATTAATTTCATCTCTCTGAATTTTAAACAACTCCTCAAGATCATCAGCGTCCTTTAATTTAAGATTCTTTAAATCACCACTTTTATCAAAAACCACATGAACACTTTTTTCAATGCATAATGTTCTTTTATTGAAGACTTTGTAAGCTTTGCTGGAAGATGAGTACCCTACGAACACACATTCATCACTTCTAGGATCAAACTTTCCCAGATCATCCTTACCATTGTTTAGCATAAAACACTTACAACCAAAAGCCCTTAAATAATTCAATTTTGGATTTTTGTTGTTGAGCAGCTCATATTCAGTAGAGACCTAATCAAACACATGTTAGTCATATAGCATGTAGTGTTAACTGCTTCAGCCCAAAAGTTCTGAGGAAGATCAGAGTTTATGAGCATGGTTCTGGCAATATCAACCAGAGTTTTGTTCTTCCTTTCAACAACCCCATTTTGTTGAGGTGTTCTGGGTGCTGAGAAGTTGTGATGAATACCATTGTCAATACAAAAAGTGTCAAGCATTACATTCTCAAACTCAGTTCCATAGTCGGACCTGATCCCTACAATCTTACAATTAAGCTTTGTCTGAATCATTTTAAAGAATATCCTCAGCACTTCACTGGTCTCACACTTAGACTTGAGGAACATAGTCCAAGTGAATCTTGAGTAGTTATCCACGATCACTAGGATGTACTTCTTTCCCCCTCTACTTTGAATTTTCACAGGCCCACACAGATCCATGTGAATCAACTCAAGAGCTCTTGACGAACTTACTTGCTTCTTTGGCTTGAATGAGGATCTGGTTTGTTTCCATTTGACACAAGCATCGCACACTTTGTTGTCACTGAATTTCAGTTTTGGTAAGCCACGAACCAGGTCCCTAGAGACACGTTTGTTCAGTAGAGAAGAGCTCACATGACCTAGCCTCATATGCCATAAGTTGGCATTTTCACTTTGAGCACTGAGGCATGTCAGATCGTCTCCCTGAGTAGTATTCAGGTCTGCCATGTACATGTTTTTCCTTCTTCTGGCCGTCAGGATCACTTTCTTAGTTGACAAGCTGATAACAATGCATTTTTCTGATAGAAATTTGACCTCGTTTCCCTTGTCACATATCTAGGAATCACTAAGAAAACTATATTTTAATCCACTCACATAGTAGACATTTTCAATAGAGTGTTCAAGTGACTTCCCAATTCTGCCAACTCCAAGACTATACCCTTTCTTTCAATCACCAAAAGAGACACCTCCACCTTGAAGTGCCTTAAGTGAAGGAAAGTTTTCAGTCTTCACAGTCATGTGATTCGAGCATCCATTGTCCATAAACTAGCACTGACTGCTACTTCATTCACTCACCTGCAACAATAATCACTTGTTAGACTTGGGAACCCATTTTAATCTGAGTACCTGTCACGACCCGAGAGCACCTCGTAGTCGTAACACGGCGTATTCGACCTCGAAGAGGTCTTATACAAGCCCTTAGCATATCATGAACATTAAAGCATATGAAAATAACGGAAAATTTAAAACTTTTTCTTTACAATCGAAGACTTTATAAAATAAAAGAGAGTCTATGACATTATGTCTCAAACCATCTATAGCATTAGACTTAAATCTCTTTTAATACAACTTAGGGACAAGGCCCTTACATAAAACTAAAAACATAATAATAAAGACATAAGTGAACAAGGTGGGTTCGTCCTCGAAACTATGAGGACTCCCCAAGTCTTCATTCCCAAGCTCCTTTGAAACCTATCTTGCAAGTATAAGACACCACATCTATAAACCCTACACTTTGTAAGAAATGTAGAAGAAGGGGTTAGCACAAAAGTACTAAGTATGGAAGCCATGCATAAAAACCATTAAAACATGCTTAAAAGGGACATTTAGTTGAAACCATGCTTTATGCACTTTTGAACATCATCTTGAAAGAGTTGAAGAATCATAAGTCATAAACAACTCACATATAGTTCATCAAAGCACAAAGGGTAATAAACATCACCATAGGCATAGTCTCTAATCATAGTCATAGTGCACATATCATCTATTACAAGACACACCACTCATGCATAGTCAATATCAAGACAATAACATCATAATAGAACAACAACATAAGTAACCCTAAGTTCTACTTGTGCAATGCATAGATAGGGTCCATAGTCCTATCTACACTAAGTATCACCTTTAGGCCACCATGATCATACTTAACATAAGTTCATACCAACATAAGCCAATATCACATCCATACTCATTTCATAGTAAAGCCACTACTTTAGTAACCCCTAGGGAACACTTGTGCAATGTGTGATTAGCATCCCATAATACTAACCTCACTAAGCACTCCTATAGGGCTACCTTAGTCATGCACTTTATCCTTTAGACCTCATTATAAACAATAGTCATAAGTAGAGAACCAATCATGTGTACCATTTGAATATAAAGACAAGTCACTCATAGCAACCATTCATTCAATATACCTGCATGCATTCATGTCATAACAATATGTAAAGGAACCATCTACCACATCCTACCAAGTCTACTAGTGCAATGTATTAGTGAAGTCTCATACCCACACTCCTACTTAGCAAACTTACCAAGAAGTTATATAGTAGTTCATCCTCCATTCATTATCTTATTATTTAGGGAAGAATAACCTTAACTGACATAGACCATGTGAGCTACATGGAATCCGGTGTTCTACTCCCACACCGAAAAGAAAGTGTTCTACTTGCCAAGGTAGAACCATCATAATAGCTTTCAGGTGGATCCACTAGCTAATACCTATGTTGGCAAACATAGTTATGGAACAAGGAGATTGCTACTAGAAACCTAGACTTGCCAAACGTAAAAGGTTTCCATCTCATGAGACAACATATATATTAGGAACCCGGACTTGCTAAACGTAAAAGGAACCCATATAGGAAGCCGGACTTGCTAAACGTAAAAGCTTCCATCTCATTTTCATGTTCACTCGATGCTAAGCAAAATTCCCTTTTAAAGTAGTATTAAGCCTTTACTTACAATTTAATTCAATAAGGAATGCATTAGGGACTCAACCCACCATTCATCATATAGCTCAAAGGTTTCAAAGATGAGAATAGCCTTTCATCATAGAACCAACAACATGTGAGTATGTTCATTCATTTCATATTCATATAATGTTTATGAGAATTTCCTTTTATTCAACATATCAACACTACCATAATCATAACATAACATTCATACTCACATCCTAGCATACATAGTCATATCTTCATGGTCATGTACATTTGATGCATAATAGTATGTAAAGGTGCATATGAGAATTAGCCTTTCAATTGACACCATAGACATATCATATTCATATTTATGCATGAAGTGTGTGCGCGCATGATTGTCCTCACAATGGCACAACAACAATAACATTAACATCATAGACGCCTCCCTTGTTAAGGGGGTCATAACATATACATAATAGCCCAACTCATGCACAATTCACATATATTGCATTTAAGGATCTTAGATCATGTAAGTCACATATCTAATATTCATCATTCATGGCATGTATAGAATCATATAATCATTTAGGGATTATGTGGGTAGGGTCCTTCCACAAGAGAACCTCATAAAATTCAACATATAGACCATACCATGTTCATAACATATCATTCATATTCATAAGGTATCATACTTAGTCATATCTAGGGTTGTAGGGAAGAGGGACCTTGTCTCAACACTACAATTCATACTAACAAGTAAGCACCTCTATTGTAAGTGGATCAACCCATTCATTCAAAGGATATATAATAAGTAAATATCTCCCCCACAAGTGGATCAACAATTCAATAGAAGGCTACGTACTAATTGAAAACCTTCATTCATAGCCATCAAGGCTTTCTTCAAGATTCAACCCTATTTTCTTGATATTCATACATTATATAGGATAACCTCATAATACAATAATAAATTTCATAGTAACATACTAGATTCTCATCCTTCAATCATCATTCAACACAAGCTAGGGTTTAGAATTGAGAAAGAAAATGAAAATCATGGGTCTTGTGGGGAATTATTCAAAAACCATAAGTATTACATTAATTCATCCACAAACATTCATATATAATCATAAATAACCATTATAGATCAATGGAATCGATTTTAGAAAGAGACCCACGAATTTGATTGAAAACCTAGAAATTGGGGAACTTTGAAAATTTAGTTGAAAGGGTTTCTTGGTAATAGCTAACCAAGAATAAAGGACTCCCATACCTTAGCCTTAGAATCCCACAAATTTTGTGATGAAAAACTTCCATCTCCTAGCCCTAGCTGATCTCTTTCTATGTTATTCAATGGAGGTTTTTGAGAGAGAAGATTTTTTGGAGGGAAAAAGAGTTAGGCTTTTATTTGGGTCTTGGAATAATTGATTTAATTGGGTGAGTTTTGGGGTTAAAATGACTTAAATAAGGGTCCTAGGCTTGGGGAAAATGAGATATTCTTGAGTTAAAACAATTGGGAAAAGACCCAATAAGTTACTTGGTGGAAACTACCGAAATGGCATCACTGAAGCCTTCATGGACCATGATCATCACCACGGCCCGTGAAACGGGTCGTGAAGATTTTTCAACCTGACAGTGCTTCACTATTACGTGCATAACTTTTTATTCCGAGATCGGAATTAGGAAAACTCGGTGGCGTTGGAAAGAGGACTTAGAGACCTTTAATTTTATTGGTCATGGAACACTTAATTCGTTTTGAGCTAAGAGATATGACCATTTAAAGTTGACCCTATACTCTAAGTCTAATGGAAAGCCCTTCACGTGAGGTTCCACGAGCTGTGGTGCCTCTCGTGGTCATGATACAGTATCTAGGAAACCTTCCCCTTAACCCCTAAAAATCTAAGGCACCACCACGAGCCTTCCCACGAGTCGTGGTCATCACCACGAGCCATGAAGTGGCTCGTGTGAAGGGGCTGTTTTTGGACAGCCTTTGTTTAGCCACTGCCTAGCCTACCACGAGCCACACCACGAGACATGGTCCTCACCACGAGCCTTGGTAGTGGTCGTGGAAGGTAAGGCAGTGTCCATGAAAGAGTGGACTGCCCTAGTCCTCTTCCTTGGCTCTAACCCTCAAACTTAGCCCTCACTTAGTCTACTAGTTTCCAGACGTCATGGTCGTTTCTTGACGTTTGACCTCTAAAATCACCAAACTAGCTTCAATAGCCATTTTTCATCATTTTTTCAACTATAAACTAACATGTGAGTCTCTAGTTTAACCTACTAGATTTAGTCAAGCCTTAGCTAGGTCTTACTAGTTCGTACGATGTGTTACAGTACCCAGTAAGTTGATAGGGGCATAATGAGAGTGTTTCTAGCCCAATGATGCAGGTAATTCCCTTTCCTGTTGGAGGGCTTAGAAATAGGAGCAGGTCTCTTGTTTTGTGCTATTTTCTGTCTAGAGTAGACTAAAGAGTTTTTTTGTAAAGCTTTCCAGGCAAGACAGTCCTTTTTTAGGTAACCATTGCGACCAAGTGAAGACATAGTAGATTATATGACACAGACACATATTTACTATGGGGATTGTAGGGAGGATTAATGTTCAAACTACCTAACCCCTTCCTATTGTAGTTACTTTGACTAGTGATGTTTGAAAGTAGCTTGGTGGAGATGGTCCATTTTAGAGAATTTTTCAGTTCTTCTCTCAGACGGACCAGATCCCTTTCTATCTGATCATTTCTCTCCAAGGCTAGAGCAAGTCTGGTCTTAGCAGTGTTCAGACTAGCTTCTAGCTCTATTTGCAAACTACTAGCCTCCCATTTTCTTTTGCCAGATTTCTCATTCATTATGCTCAATTGTTCCTTGAGTTCTAGATTTTCAGTTTTTAGAACTGTCAATTGTTCCTCAATAACTGACATGTTGACAGTCAAAGCTGTCTTTTCTTCACTAAACTTGTCTAGACTGTTGTTCATAGAGTCATTTTCAGTTGATAACTCTATAACAGAATCAATCAGAACACCAGCTAGATTTCTCAACCTTCTAACAGAATAAGTATTCAAATTTTGTTTAAGGTCAATGAGTGTTACCTTTTCTTCATCTTCCTCGTCATCCAATTTGGCCATGAGTGAGAACAAGCCATCAAAAACATTATCATCGTCTTTAACAGCTAACATGGATGCATCTTTCGGACATTCAGATTCTCCTGACTCACTTGAGGAATCCCCCCAAACAGCGAGCCTTCTTCACGACATAGTCAACTGCAACTTTTCTTGCATTCCTCTCGGGTACCGGGTCCCTCCTTCTATCTTTTTCACCTCCCGGTCTTGGATACTCTTGGTTTCAGCCTTGACCATCGGACAGTCTCTCATGAAGTGTCCAGCCTTTCCACACTTGTGTCATAAGTCACTCGCATTTGCAGCACATAGAGGGTTCCTTCCTTTTCGAAAACCTTCATGCTTCCTCACAATTTTTTGAAATCTCTTGGTGAGATAAGCCATGTCTTCCTCTTTACTGGAGATTTCACCTGGTGAGATCTTGAGAGCTAGAGACTTATCTTTCTTCACCTTCTTCTTTGAAGCATCTTGGTTTCTATTCATTTCATGAGCCTGAAGGTTACCAATCAGAGCATCCATCGTTAGAACCTTCAGGTCCTTTGCTTCAGTAATGGCATCCACTTTGCTTTTCCCATTACTTGGGAAGGACTCGAAGAATCTTCCTGACCTGTTTACTGGGATGGATAGGTTCTCCCAAACATCGTAGCTCATTGGTTATGGAGGAGAATCTTGTATGCATGTCATGAAGAGTTTCCCCCTCCTTCATTGTGAAGTTCTTATATTGGGTGGACATCATATCCACATTTGATTCCTTCACCTGCTGTATGCCCTCATGGGCTGTTTTCAGACAGTCCCAGATTTCATTTGCCGACTCACAAGCAGAGATACGGTTGTATTCTTCAGCACCTATACCACACACTAGCAACTTCTTGGCTTTATAACTTTTCTCGATCTTTTTTCTATCCGCCTCGTTGTACTGTTGGCGAGTCTTTGGAACGACTTTTGTAATTTCACCATCTTTCACTTCGGTTGTTGGGATGAAGGGTCCATCTAGCACAATATCCCACAATTCGATGTCTTCAGCCATTAAATAGTTGTGCATCTTTGTTTTCCACCAACTATAGAACTGGCCATTGAAACGAGGTGGTCTTGTTGACGATTGTCCTTCTTCTAGGTTCAGTGGAGCAACCATCTTTTTACAAGAATCTCTCTCTTGGTGTTAACCAGTTAGAGAGCACCTGCTCTGATACCAATTGATAGAATACGTGCATCCACTATCAGTCAACGGACCGGGTCCCTTGACTCAGCAAGAACAGTAATAAAGTGCAAACAACAACCAGAAGACAACACAAGCAGTTTAAGTAGAAACCTCTTTGCTCAAGGGAGTAAAACCACAACCTGTCACACAGGATTTTCAACAGTTTTCACTAATCTCTTCAAGTAAAAGTGGAACACAAATACAACACCAAATGAGAATAAGCTATTAATCTCAAAGGTAAGTAATAACTCTATTACTTACTGAGCTTAAGCAAATACCACACTGCCCACTAAGCTACCAACCCTAGATAACTTAGAATTCAACTAAGCAGATACTACACTGCCCACTAAATCAACTAGCTCCTAGATGACTTAGAATTTTGACTAAGCAGATACAACACTGCCCACTAAAGCAGTTAACTCTAACCGATTTAGACTTTTACAAACCGAATAAGAGATCTGAATCCTTTATAGATTAGGAACAGATTTACAATGTAAGTACGAAAGATATAATCCTAAGACAACTAGACAGCTTGCAGCTCTATCAGGTTCTCCTTAACTAGGAGAAAGAAATTATTTGAACCACTACAACTTATTATTAATTATAGTAGACTAATTTTAGGAATCTATCATGTTTACATACATTCATAAAGAAGATGACATTCAATGTATCATCAATAAATGTACAATAAATCTACATGTTCTTTAATATGTACCTAAACATTCATATAATTATATACCTTAGAGTATGAAAAGTAAAAAAGTTAATAAATGTGCTAGTAGAATACTAATAAATAATAATACTCGATCATATGACACTTTTAAACTTTTTTATAAATTTATGAAAAAATAAAGCAACACTACCTAGCTAGGACGTGCAAGAAAAGTAATACTAAGTGAGCATATGAACTTAATTAGTAAATGCCATAGCCAGAAATAACCTTTTAAAACTTGCAATTTTAACAATTAAAATATTTTAAGAAGTTCCCTCAATGGGCTCATCATGTGTAATTTATTCTGTACAGTTTTCATAGAATGCATGTGTAGTCCATTTAGACATAGCCAAGGTCCAAATGAAAAAAAAAAAAAAAAAAAGCTTTACACTTGCTATATATTTGCATCAAATAATATTAGCTTAGTTTACCATAGATAAGTAATAAAATTAAGGTGAAGATGTATTTAGCCATACTTCAATGAGAATATGCTTTTTACTATGCGTTTTTTTTAGTGAGTTGAATCGATGGAACTAAGGTTGGAGACTGATTTTGAAGTAATTGATACTAAAATATCGTGTTTTTTTACCTCAAAATCTGTTAAAGTGTGTGGCAATCTCATCTAAAAGTTTAAGATGTTAGAGATCGAAAATGTGTGATCATCTGATCTAAAAGCATAAGATTTTAGAGAGAGCACATTTTTATTATTTAATTATATTTTTAACACGTCCCCTCATGTGCAGGTCCGATTCTTTTTCATGGGTCAAGCACGTGGAAATTCTTTTTAATTTGGGTGGCGATGAGATTCGATCTCAGGACCTTTGTCTATTCTGATACCTTGTTAAAGTGTGTCACCAATCTCATCAAAAAATTTAACTTGTTAAAGAAAACACACTATTATTATTTAATTATATTTTCAACTGAATCAAACTATATTCTTAGTTGTAATTACACTAAATTGATTGCATTATGGATTAATTAAATTATCAGGATCAAGCTAATGATAATTGTGACTCTTAAATGGAAAATGTAATCCCTTGCAAACAAATATTTATTTATTTATTTGCCCTTTCACTACTTGCTAGCGTTTGGCCATAGATTTCCAAATATTTTTGGCAAATATTATTTGAGTGAAATTTCACCATGTGTTTGGCAATAGTATTTGGGAAATATATTTCACCTTTTAAAAAAATATGATTTATACTCATAAGTTTTAAAATCTATCAAAACTAACCATAGGTTTGTATAACATAGCACGTGACTTTGTTACATCGTTCATCATTTTCATCAATAACCATATCATCACTTTCATATTCACTGAATATTCCATCACTGCTTTGATGTTTACATAAAAAATTATATAAAACAACGCAAACAACTACTATTGAGGGTGTTCTTGTAAAAGATAAAAGTTCGGTGTAGAATTAGAATTATTAAAAGTTCTCAAATAATGAGATTTGGCCCAAATACTAGTTTTTTCTAGTATTTGGGAATTTGGGTTATTTGCCAAAAATATTTGCCAAATAATGGCAAATTGTATGGACAAACACTATTTGCCAAATTTTCCCCCAAATTTTACTTGGAAAATCTATGGCCAAACGAGTTTGATTTGCTATACATTAGAAGTTGGGAATTAATTTGTTATTTTTCTGTCTACTCAATATCCTCGTGCGAATTTACATTTAAAGTGATTAGATAATTACAAATTAAAGACCTTTTTTTATTTTTCTTGCTAATGAATATGGTCTGAGAGAAAAAACTTTTGGGTTTTAGGAACATGAAAATCTACTAACTCTTTATTCTAGTCATTGATGAGTATTACTCTAAAACTTTCCAAGTGACTCAAATTTACTTTTTAATATTTTATTCTTTTTTGGCAATCATGTGAGAGCCAACCTATAATTGTTGTAATTAATTGTAGGTCGACTGTGGAACCACTTTTTTTTGTGCAAAAAGCAATATTATAAGTACCCAAATAGAAAATACATATAAAAAATGACAAATTAATAAACTAGTGAAAAAGAAATGAAATTGTCAATAATGGATATATATAGTGGCACCATTGTTTAGTATATATTTTTTTAATAATATTTAATTTAATATTCTCAGTTACTCACTCGTGAAGAGTCAGTTGAAATTGTGAAAAAATAAAAATCTACCGACAATTTAATGGGAACTAAAGTAATGGTCGCAAATAAGAGGAAGGTCAAATCCACAACACATTTTTCATGATACAAAAATACAATGTAATTTAATCTAATTCTTCTAGTTATTATGTTAATAAATAATAATATAAACTTTTTCAAGAGACATTCTAGTGTAATTTATTTTTTTGATGTGATTTGTATCGTCTTATGTCTATGTCTATTTTCATGACTGTGAATTCTCTAGTAAAAAAAATGGTTAATTAGCATGACTTTAATGAAGCAAGAGACAAATAATATTTTTATGTCGTTCTAAAACCACCCTAATTTTAACTAAGCAATAAAACAAATTCATATATGATTAAATGACATATTTACTAGCAATATATGGAGACATTACCACAGAATTGTTTTGCTATTTGTAAAAAAAATGAGTATATATACTGAATGGTAAAATGAGAGATTGCATTACAAGGTAAAAAATCAAACTCTTATTAATAAAATAAAAATTTAGACAGCTAATTAATTAAGCAATGGCTTCAATATGTTAACTTTACTCTATAATTTATTTTTTTCGCATAAAACAAAAAAATTGTAAATTGTCAATAGGATAAGGGGCCAGATTGAATGTACAAATAAGATTTATTTTTTACAAAATAAAGAGGCAAAGAGCATTTGTAAATTAATACTGATGTACGTAATTTTAAGGAATTTTTTGTTATATCCTTTGTTTATTGTAACATATATACACGCGTACCCCACATATACATATTTGTATCTTATTTTATGTTTCATTAGAACTATGAAAATTCCGATAGGTAGGGCAAATCACATGCACTTCAACTAACATTATTTGGTCCCTCCATCATTTATTGGAAGACATTATTTTACTCCTATTTGGGTCTATTCCAAGAAAATAGGTACTTCCCACATAATATTATTTACAAAATCTGAGTTCCACATGGACCGTTAAAAGGGTGGAAATGATCTTGTATGATTGCTTATAAAATGAATAAATAAAAAAATTGTGTAAAATGAAAAATTCTGATAAAAAAACGTAATGTCTCTTGTAATTAACAACATATATAAATTTTGGATCAACTAATTATTTGGCCTTTACATTAAAGTAGTGCAGTAAGTTTTTGTGTCTTGAAGAAATATATCAGGCCATCATGTCTGAGAAATAAGATTTCTTGATTATTTATAAATTGAATAGTAGAAAATGAACGTTTTTAAATTTCGCATGTATAAAAATGAAAATATCTTATAAAAAAAAATCTATAAAACTTAAAACAGAATTATATGACCTACATAAACCAATTCTCCTTATCGATCATGTCCTCATAATTTGTGTTTTCTAGAGTGAGATTGCTCAGATTTGGAACTCAAAATTTCAAATATAATTTGCCATGGATCTTTGAAGAAATTTGGTTGCTTGGAGAAATTAAGTTGAGAAATAAAAAGATAATCCTAATAGATAATGAGCTTTAATTCATCGCAAAAGATACTAAAATTGTGAGTTAATGATCAAGTTAACTTGTATCTTCAAGGTCAACAACTTAAACCAATTACTTTGGAATGTTTTAATTAAAGAAATTGCCAAACAAATTTGTCTTATGAAATAAAGAAAAATAGATTTTGGTGGCTCCGTTTTGTTTAAGCTTTAATTAAGGATGTGTTTATATAGTACCCTCTGTTTCATATTACATGATGCACTTTGACTTAACGCAACTTTTTAAAAAAAAATAGAAATTTCTGTAAATAACTATAGTTTGAACTTTGAACTATAATTATAATTAATAGATCTAGTTTTACAATTTATAACAACAGTTTTAGAGAAGAAAAGACAAAAAGATAACAAAATAAATAGATTGTATCTCAGTCACAGATATAACATATATCTCAATTGAAATTGAAATACAAAAATATACCTATACACAATTTCCTTTTTTTTCTTTAAATCTCGCTTGTACCTCTCCATTTAATTAGTGTGATCCATAATAAGAATAGAAATAAAAAAATTATAGAGCCGTCAATACGTGTTAGACTGAGGTTGCTTGTGGGGAATAAACATATAGAAAGAGGCCACTTGGGATGAAAGTAGGTGTGGAATCACGTGATAAATAATGGGTGTAGACGTTGTGGGTTGCGTCTGTTTAGTAGAGGGGCCGGGCCTTTACAAGGTTGCTCCTATCGTCCGACTCGCAACTAAAAATAAATGAGCGGAGTTACAATATTGACTGAATTTCTTTCATCGAAAATTTATACTCATTTGAAATAAGTTTATCTTTAATCGTAAATTTTGTATAAGGGTCTAATATACCTCTCAACATTACTATTTAGAGTTTATATATTCCTCGTTATGAAAGTGACTCATATATACCCCTATTGTTATACAAATGACTCACATATACCCTTTTCCTCTAACGGAAGTGGATAAAAATAATTTAAATTTAATTTTTAATTAATTTAAAAATATATATAATCTCATATGGGTATATTTAATCTTCCTCAAACATATCTTTTTTTAAATCTTTTTTTTGTTTCAATGATTAATTTAGATTTATTATTTTGATAGTCAAATTTATTTATGTCTCACTAATATTCTTGTAAAATTTATTATAAATGACCCAAAAAAAAATTTCAAATATCAATACTGAATTACAATATAGCCGAAAAATAGTTTTAAATTATAATATAGCTACACAAAAAATAATTTTAAATTTTTTTCTTTACACTAAGGAATGAAAGAAAAATAAAATAAGAAACTCAAATAATGATAATCAAAGAAGTCAAAAAAAAAAATTATGTATGAAAAAGATTAAAATATATCTTGAACTTTGCTAGAAGGATCATATATATATACCCCTAAATGATTATTTTTTTTAAAAATAAAAGTCTAAATTATAAATTTAAAACTAATTTTTTCACTTCCGTTAAATGAAGAGTATATGTGAGCTCATTTTGTAATGGTAGGGGTATATGTGAGACGTTTGTATAACGGTAAGGGTTATATGAGCAACTTTCATAACGATGGGCAAATTAGCTTCAAATGGCAAAGTTGAGGGGTTTATCGAGCCCTTTTCCCTTTAATTATTTTGAATTGTCAATTATTGTGACTTATAGTACCTTTTACGTACTTTACAAATATATATCTTTCATTTCAAAAAAATTGAAAATTCCACGCGCAATTTTTTTATCAAACTTTAACTGTTTGACTCTCGAAAAATGAAAAGTGCCATATAAATTGAGATAAAGAGAGTATTATATAAAATTAACTTTTTGGAATGTAACAGATATTAAAAAAAGAATTTATGAAAATTTTAGTTTCGCAATTGATTATAGTATAGTTATTGCGTTTATTCGCAATTGACAAAGTACAAACAAGTGGTGATCTTGACTATAGTAGCATAGTGTAAAGGAAAAGATTTGATTGAGTTTTCTTTTCGTTTTTTGTTTTTGTTCCGTTTGAGGTTCGATACTCTTGTTTGATGATAAGATGGAATTGTTCGGATGGTAAGTATTTTTCATTTTCAATCTTAAGATTGAAAGTTCGAGTCAACAAGAAAGCAAAATGTGGGATCCTAAGGGAGGGGTAAAAAAATAATACTCGTGTTTGATTAATTTAGAGTTGAGTTGAGAAATCTTATTTTCGTAGTAAAATGCTCCTTACGTACCAAAAGTGATTATATACCCATAATTCGATTTTGAAATTAAGGATGAAAGAGTAAATATCTTCCTTGAAAGATAATATTCCCCCCTCCATTTTAATTGTTGAAAAATCAAGAAATAATTTATCACTTTGTATCTATTTTATTTGTGCTATTAAATATTAGTATTCATTTTTCAATATTTAGATAACTTATAATTAATAGAGGTGATATAGTAAAAGTATCATTCTATCTATAATTGTTTCTTATAAGATATGTGAATCAAATATGAATAAGTAAAGATGGACGGAGAAATAAATTTGATAACGCTTCAACATTGTTTAAACTTGAAAGATTGTCCTATTCCATTTTACATTTTATATATTTTGTTTGGAAGATCAATTTAAAAAACCAATCATATGTGTAAAGCGCACGGTCAATTGATAACTCAAAGTAGGAGCACTGAAATCATGAGTTTCTTTTTTCATTGAAAATAGGGCTGAAAGAACTACCATATGTGTAAAAACCACAGTCAAAGTCTTTACGGATTGGTACATATATTGCTTCGAAGTCAGCTCACAATTTTGCCGTTCTTGATTCTTCAGTTTCGCGCGTCTGTGATAAAAAATTCATAACTCGAAGTAGGAGTATTAAAACCATGATTTTCTTTTTCCGTTGGAAAGCTTTATGGGGGTATTGCAAATGCAATATTTTAAAATTTCATTTATTCTTCCTAGCTACTTGATTTGAAGCTTTTGTAAAGTTTAATAGCACATTTTTTACTTTGTTATCAAACGTTCAAAGTTCAAAGTAGTTAACTAGTGTCCCATACAAATTTGAGACCACTGTTGCTTGAAAGTTGCTTGAAGTTAGAAGAATCTATAACAAAAATCTTAAAGCAACTTACTCTGTCCCGTCCTATTTCACAATAAATTTTCAAAATGTGCAACCTAACCTACTCCGTCCAAACCCATAAAAATTCAAATTTGTCTTGCTTTCATAGCTCTAAACCTGTCCCGCCCCGCCCCGCATCCGTTGCCATCAACAAGATCAATCTTAGTGTTAAATGAGAGAAGAGTAGGATTTTCATTTATTATATAGTTAGGACGTACGTTGGTCTACCAATGAGGCCGTAATATATAATTGGAAAATGACGCCCTTTACCCTAGATTTTTAGCATTCAAAAGTTTGGATCATAAGAGAATGTATGAGGTAAATCCTCACCACCAAAGACTTTTAACATCATTTTATTTGGGGGTATTTGGTCATAAAAAAAAAATACATTTAGGGTTTAGCTATGAATATAAATTAGAGTTATTTTTAATTTTTTTTAAGCAATATAGAGTGAAAATAATATTTTAGTGTTTTTCAAATTCTTGAAATTTGTGGAATTCAAATTAATTAAAGTTGAATCTAAGATTTACTGTAATTTTATTGAGAAAGATAGTTTTCTTCGGAGTTCAATTTTGAAAAAAAAAAAAAAGAAGAAGAAATTTATGGTCAAACACAATTGGCCTCTCTTAAGTTGGCCCCTTTTTAAAAAATAATTTCCCACCGTGTTCAAAAATTTTCATTTTGAGGTTCTTACTAATTTGAATTTGTGTTATAAAAAAATTATGAAAGGAGAAATATCTTTATTATTAATTTTTATTTTTATTTTTCATTCAATCCTGAGTGTCTGGTTGGATTGATTTTTTATTTTTAATTTATAAATTAAAAGTCATAAGTTAGGAATCAAAATTTACGACTTTTGACTTATTTTAAGCATTTTAGCTTAAAATTAATTATTTATAAGCAAATTTTTAACTTATTCAAATACTTAAAAATATTTAAAAACTGTTTTAACTTAAAAAAATACTTACAATAAGTCAATCTAAACAAACATGACTAGGTAAATAAATAAAAAAGAAAGAGAAATCCAATCATTCAACTATAACACATTTAAATATTGAAATTTGAAGGATGACTTGTGAAAGATGATGAGTAGTGAGGTAAGAAAGCAAATTGCTATTTTGGCCTATGCACCTATTTTTATTGCTTATAAAAATAAAAGTGTCCATTCAAGCAAATGTAAGATTCATGCATGCAAATTGCAAAGGTCAACATACAACATTAAAGGACAATCCATTCTCCCTTTGAAGTATAATATAATTTTGTTGTTTTGTTTTTACACTTATCATCTTTTTTAAAAAAAAGAAATTAAGAAGCCATTGTGATTCTCTTTAAGGTTTGCTAAGTATATAATATAATATAGATGGCAAAATTGTATGAAATAGCAAATTATTAATTCAAATTAAATGATATAGCCATAGTTTATTTTAATTGTAACTCGCAGCAAACATCCCCTTTTTTTGCCATCTAATTCGATATACAATTAGCCATTTTCGGTATAAAATATGTTTGTGTTTGTATAAAGCGAGAGAAAAGTGTATATACAAATACAAATACATATATTTCCGTCCTATCACTTATAATTATACAAATACATATTTTATTATACAAATTACAATGTATAAATGAATTTATACAAAACTGAATAATTTGTATAAAATTGGATATTTGTAGCGAATTATATAAATCAAAAGCTCCATAGAAAACATAAAATTTGCTATGGAGCACAATTATGTAAACTATAGCTATAACATACAAATATGATTTTTATGTTTGCTATATGTGAAAGTTGATCATAATATAAGCCATAATAGGGTTCTCTTTTTCAAAAAAAGAAAATTTTGTTGAGAAAATGTTGATAACTTAATATGGAAATTTATGTAACGAACCATACGTGAATACAATTCACTCATACACAAGTTGATGTTGGGTATATAGCAAGAGTTAATAGGAAATAGAGGGAAGATGAAAAGAGAGGAACTCTCTTATGCTTTAGTAAAAAGACATTTCTCCCGAATTGGTGGTGGAAAGAAAAATAGAAGGGTTTAAATACAGAAACACTTCTATTAGTTGTTGAAAGGGTTGGAAAGAGAGACCCCCCTCGCGCGCCGTCATTGTCGTCGCTTGCTCGGCGCGACTTCGAAAAATGATCGAAAGATTTTTTTTGGACAAAGTTTGTTTTAATTATTTATTTAATTAATTAAATTAAATTAAATGGCCAAAACGTTTCAATTATTTAGTTCATTAACCGAAATGTTCCGACCAGACTCGGATCCGCACGACCCGTTTTATTTAAAGCACCTTCCCATTTTAATTTGAATTTCTCACCGTTGGAGATGACTATTCTGAAAGGTTGCAACTTTCAAGAACATCCATGACCGTTTGAAAGGTTGCAAACTTTCTGGAATGGTCGTGTGATTTCTGAAAGGTTGCAACCTTTCGGAACAGTGCATCTTGGCTATAAATACCACTGATTCTTCAGCTTTTTTACTTACAAAAAAATCTGATTTCTTCTTCTTCTGCACAAATATTTTTCCCGTACTTTACTGACGTTGAGTGGTTCGCTAACACCAGAGTTTTGGGTATCAATACACTGGTGATTGAGATCATTCTATCCTGGGAGGACATATTCCAAATCAAGCCTTGGATACTAGAGGGGAATAATTTCCTTAAGGGGACACTGTGCATTCAGTGGGCTTGATCTTCTTCATATTCCGTTTTTCCAAATTCTGGTACGTTTTTACAGATTTTAGTTTTGTTAATTAATTTATGTTCTTCACTGGTTCATTGGAAACTTTGGTAACTTTGTGTTTCTGCAAAGTTTCTGGTAATCAGTATTACTGGTTTTTAAACACAAATTGGCAACAATCTTAAGGAAATTAATATTTATTTTTTAATCTGTGTTTCTGGTGGAGAAAAAACCTTCGTGGTTTTATACTCCTATTAAGTTTGCAATTTAAGTTATTGCTTACTAAGTTTGTATCGATTTTTGTTTATCAGAAATGGCAAACAATAATGTTACAGTGGTTGTTGCTGCACCAACCCAAACTGTTGTACCACCAGCAGAGAAACTAGGAAAATTCTCTGGTGTGAATTTCAAAGGATGGCAACAACGGGTATTTTTCTGGCTTATCACTCTTGGTCTGCAAAAATTTACCAATAAGAAACTTCGGTGCTTGCTGCTGAAATGCCAGATAGAGAAAAATTCATGATTATTGAAGCATGAAAACATGCAGACTTCATATGTAAGGGCTACATTCTGAGTGCTTTAGAGGATGACTTATATAATGTCTATAGTGCAATGACAATTTCAAAAGAATTGTGGGATGCACTTAAGAAGAAATATAAGACAGAAGATGCATGCTTGAAAAAGTTTGTGGTCACAAAGTTTTAAGACTATAAAATGTCAGATAGTAAAACTGTTGGATCACAAGTGCAAGAACTTCAACTTATTTTCCATGATCTGATTGCTAAGGATATGGTAGTAAATGAAGCTTTTCAAGTGGCTGCAATGATCGAGAAGTTACCTCCTTCGTGGAACGACTTCAAGAATTATCTAAAGCACAAACGTAAGGAAATGAAGCTTGAAGATCTTATGATTCGGCTCAAGATTGAGGAAGATAACAAAATCGCCGAAAAAAGTCTCGAAAGAGTTCGACAATAATTGGAGTTAATATTATTGAAAAAGCTCCTACCAAAGGCAAGAAGAGAAAGAAGTCAAACAGACAGAAGTCAGAACAGGCCAAGAAGAAATTCAAGGGAAACTGTTTCAATTGTGGTAAGGCTGGTCATAAGTCTTCTGACTGTCGTGCTCCAAGAAAGGAAAAAGACAAAGACAAAGGCAAAAGTCAAGCAAACATCGTGGAAAAGGTGGAAGATGCAGATGACCTCTGTGCAATGATCCCGGAGTGCAACTTAGTTGAAAATCCCAATGAGTGGTTTCTCGACTCAGGTGCCACTCGACATATTTTCTCTACGAAAAAAGCCTTTGCAACGTACACTTCTGTTGAGTTCGATGAAGATTTATTCATGGGGAACACAACAACAATAAGGATTGCAGAAACTGAGAAAGTAATGTTGAAAATGACATCTGGCAAGGTGTAGACTTTGAACAACGTTCTGCATGTTCCTACTATTAGGAAGAATTTAGTTTATGCTGCACTGCTCGTTAAGAACAGGTTTAAGTGTGTCCTAGTTAGTGACAAAACTATAATAAGTAAGAATGATATGTTCTTAGGAAAGGGCTACCTCAATGAGGGCCTCTTCAAACTGAATGTAATGGTTGTTGACATTATTAATAAGAATTATGCTTCTGTTTACTTATTGGAATCAAATGATTTATGGCATACCCATTTGGGACATGTAAATTACAAACCCTTGCGAAAATTGATTACTTTAGAAGTATTGCCTGATTTCAAATGCAATAAATCGAAATGCAAAATTTGTGTGGAAAGTAAGTTTGTTAAACATCTTTACAAGTCTGTTGACAGAAATTCAAAACCTTTAGACTTAATTCACACAGATATATGCGATCTGAAGTCGACACCATCTCGTGGTGGAAAAAATATTTTATCACTTTTATTGACGATTGCACTTGATTTTGTTATGTATATTTGCTTAATAGTAAGGATGAAACAATTGATGTATTTAAGCAATACAAAAATGAAGTGGAGAATCAATTGAATTTAAAGATAAAAATGATTCGGAGTGATAGGGGTGGAGAATACGAATCTCCTTTTGCAGAGATATGTTTGGAATATGGTATTATTCATCAAACAATTGCACCTTATACACCACAGTCAAATGGTTTGGCGGAACGGAAGAACAGAACATTAAAGGAAATGATGAATGTCTTGATAATCAGTTCTGGTTCACCACAAAACCTGTGGGGGGGAAGTCATCCTTATGGCTAACAAGATACTCAATAAGGTACCCCGTAGCAAATCGCAATCGATTCCATATGAGCTATGGAAAGGAAGGAAACCCAACTTGAAATATTTCAAAGTGTGGGGGTGTATAGCCAAGATAGAGGTTCCTTTACCCAAGAGGGTGAAAAGTGGACCCAAAACAGTGGATTGTGTATTTATTGGATATGTTGTGAACAGTAAGGCCTGTCGATTTTTGGTTCACAAATCTGATAATCCTGAAATTCATGTGAATACTGTAATTGAGTCAGATAACGTAGAGTTCTTTGAACACATTTATCCGTATAAAACTGAATGTGAGTCGACAAGTGAAAGACATAAACGACCACGGGAAGAATCAACGGAAAATACACTACCTAATGAGGATCCTAGGTGTAGTAATCGCCAATGGAAATCTACTTCTTTCGGACCAAATTTTGTGGCATTCTTGCTTGAAAATGAGACTCCAACATTTAAAGCAAATATGTCTTTGTCTAAGTCAGTCTATTGGAAAGAAGCAGTCAATAGTGAGATCGAATAAATTTTAAGTAATCATACTTGGGAATTAGTTAATCTTCCTCCAGGAAATAAACCTTTAGGATCAAAGTGGATCTTTAAAAGGAAAATGAAAACCGATGGGACTATTGACAAATATAAAGCTAGACTTGTAGTCAAAGGATATAGACAAAAGGAAGGTCTGGACTACTTTGATACATACTCTCCAATAACAAGGATAACATCAATTAGGATGCTAATAGCACTAGCGCTAGTACATGATCTTAAAATCCACCAGATGGATGTAAAGACAGCCTTCTTAAATGGAGAGTTGGAGGAAGAAATTTACATGGAACAACCTAAAGGGTTTGTGGTTCCTGGTAAAGAAAAAAAATTGTGCAGACTTATGAAGTCGCTTTATGGGCTCAAGCAAGCACCCAAACAATGGCATGCTAAATTTGACCAAACAATGTTGGCAAATGAATTCAAGATTAACGAATGTGATAAGTGCGTTTACATTAAAAATGTTTTGAGTCATAAAGTCATTGTTTGTCTGTATGTTGATGACATGTTAATAATGAGTAAAGATATTGATGATATAAATGCTACTAAGCGCATGCTGTTCAGCAAGTTCAATATGAAGGACTTAGGAGTTGCTGATTTGATCTTAGGGATCAGGATTCTCAAAACTCCTCAGGGACTAGCATTATCTCAATCTCATTATATTAAAAGAGTATTGGATAAGTTCAAGTACTTGAATTTCATTGTTGTCAAAACTCCAATTGACTTAAGTTTTACATTTCAAAGGAATGAAGGTGAAAGTGACTCTCAATTGGAATATGACAGAGTGTTGGGAAGTTTGACGTATATTATGAATTGTACACGACCAGATATAGCATGTGATATTAGCAAGCTGAGTCGGTTCACTAGTAATCCTAATCAAACTCACTGGATGACAATGAAATATGTGTTGGGGTATTTGAAACATACACAACACTATGCTTTGCATTATAATAAATATCCTGCCGTGATTGAAGGATATAGTGATGCAAATTGGATCACCGGGTCAAATGAAGTAAAATTCACAAGTGGTTATGTATTTACACTTGGTGGAGGAGTAGTTTCTTCGAAATCGTCCAAACAGACATGTATCGCTAGCTCCACAATGAAATCTGAATTTATTTCTTTAGATAAGGCCGGTGAAGAAGTTGAATTGCTTCAAAATTTCCTAAAGGATATTCCATTCTGGCCCAAACCTGTGGACTTATTTGCATACATTGTGATAGTCAAGCAGCAATAGGTAGGGCAGGGAGTGTCATGTACAACGGAAAGTCTCGTCATATACGATGGAGACATAACACTGTAAAACAATTACTCTCTAGTGGAATTTATCACAATTGACTATGTGAAGTCAAGCGATAATGTGTCAGATCCACTAACAAAAGGCCTAGGGAGAGAGGCAGTTGAAAGATCATCTAAGGTAATGGGTTTACGGCTTAGGACAAGTCAACATAGTGGTAACTCTATCTAGCAAACCGGAGATCCCAAGAGCTAGATTCAAGGAGAAAAACAAAGTTATGACTGACGGTTCGATATTGTCAATCAACTCAATCCATTCTCATGATGAAGACAATGTTCAGGAATAAGGTTAAGACCTTAAGGCTTGTTAATGAGTTAATAAAGCTTAAAGTTTTAATGATTTGCTAAGTTTGGAAGATTTGACTAAATAGTGTATCTACGCGATGAAACAATTAGAAATCACTTATGTGAGTGTGAAGTGTAAGCCGCTTCAAAGATAATTTTTTGTCAAAAGTCTATTCTCTATACACTCATGAAACCAGGAGGTGTTCATGGCTGAAACGAACACAACCGTAAAAACCATAAACGGTAAAGGGTTAATTGTGTGACATATGATTGTCTAGGTATACACCAAAGCTCGACAGTTCAAAAATACCGCATCTACCGATTGACTGAGTATATCTGGCATATGTTCATTACGGAAAGTCCAAGGGGAAACCTACTTATCCAGATGCAATTGATCATTGCTTGTAAAGTACGCACTCATCCGTGCATTCCTTATGTTATAATCATTCCCCATTCATGTGGGGGATTGTTGGGTATATAGCAAGAGTTAATGGGAAATAGAGGGAAGATGAAAAGAGAGGAACTTGAAAAGTTCTCTTATGCTTTAGTAAAAAGGCATTTCTCCTTCATTGGTGGTGGAAAGAAAAATAGAAGGGTTTAAATAGAGAAACACTTCTATTAGTTATTAAAAGGGTTGGAAAGAGGGACCCCCTCGCGCCGTCGTCGTCGCTCGCCCGACTCGGCTTCGGCTTTGGCTTTGGCTTTGAAAAATGATCGAGAGATTATTTTTTGGACAAAGTTTGTTTTAATTATTTAATTAATTAATTAAATTAAATGGCCAAAATGTTTCAATTATTTAGTTAATTAACTGAAACGTTCCGTTCCGACCCGACTCGGATCCGCGCGATCCGTTTTATTTAAAACACTTTCTTGTTTTAATTTGAATTTCCCGCCGTTGGAGATGACTATTCTAAAAGGTTGCAACTTTCAAGAACATCCATGACTGTTTGAAAGGTTGCAAATTTTCTGAAATGGTCGTGTGGTTTCTGAAAGGTTGCAACCTTTCGGAACTAGTGCATCTTGGCTATAAATACCACTGATTCTTCAGATTTTTTACATACGAAAAATTCTGATTTCTTCTTCTTCTGCACAAATATTTTTCGTTTACTTTACTGCCGTTGAGTGGTTCGATGACACCAGAGTTTTGGGTATCAATACACTGGTGATTGAGATCATTCTATCCTGGGAAGACATATTCCAAATCAAACCTCGGATACTAGAGGGGAATAATTTCCTTAAGGGGACACTGTGCATTTAGTGGGCTTGATCTTCTTCCTATTCCGTTTTTCCAGATTCTGGTACGTTTTTACAGATTTTAGTTTTGTTAATTAATTTTTTTTCTTCACTGGTTCATTGGAAACTTTGGTAACTTCGTGTTTCTGCAAAGTTTCTGGTAATCAGTATTACTGATTTTTAACCACATATTGGCAACAGTTGATAATATAACATTTTTTTAATTTCAAGTAAATTTCGTTAATTTGATCTATGTGATTGAATTATATTTTATGTTTTGTACATTCTTATACTTGATGTGTCTGATGTGATCGAGTTCCATCAATTCCTTTATTTCAGTAAGTGGAAGACTTAAAATAGTTTAATCTATGGCTATATGATTATGCCATATTTAATTTCATCTTCAGTTATTAGGGCAACGGATGCAAGGCTGATATTTGAATTCTATAAGTTTGAAATTCTAGTTCTTTTAAGTAATTGAGTCTTGAATTAATAATTTGCACGTATTTAATAAATTTCTTAAAATAAATAAAAAATAAATTAAAATTATTATATTCAATCAGATTCATAAATTATACTCTAGCTCCGCCACGAAGGGCCAAATATGTGAAAAATGCGTATAATTGTTATCAATCATACAGCCTATGACATTACTTCTTGCCCAATCGACCACCAATTTTAATAGAAACCGTACCATCTTTATTGCAGCACTCATCTTTTCGTCCCACTTATAATTGGAGAATATTATCTATTATTATAGTCTCTAAGAAAAAAGATATTCAAAGTACTAAATGATTATGTTGTGCTTAGAGAAAAAATAATACTATAATATTCTCTTATTTAATTTATTTGTTTGATTTTGATTAAAAATTAAAAGTATAATAAAGACAAATTTTGAATTTTGTAGTTTTAAATTAAAGATAGGCACGTGGAATATATGTACAAAAATATTTTTTAATCTTGTGATTTTAAATATGACATGTGAAAAGTAGAAATTAAAGAATTGATTAAAAAAAAAGACATTCTTATTGAAAGAAATTTAAAAGGAAAGTAAGACAAAAAAAAAAAATGAAACTAAAGAAGCATAGTATACATTTTGCAACTAATTTAAAATCTTGTGTGACTTCTTGCAAATTTTTATCTGAAAATCGGACATTTTGGGGTCGTTTGATAATTGGTTTGGACGTGAATTAAGTAGGTTGTAACACCCCAGAAATTTTTTTCGAACTAAGACTCGAACCGTCCTTCATAGTGAGTGAGATTTTACCAAGGAATTAAAATTTCTTGAGTGTTAAGGTCCCTAGATGTAGCACCTTCAGTTCCAAAAAGAACTAAATTGGAAATAGCAAAATCTGAAATTTTGCAAGTTAAGCTAAGTATGAGTTTTGGGTCAACTTCAAACGATCATAACTCCTAGCTCAGGATGTGTTACGTGTGCTACCAGGTACCTTAGGAAATATCTTTGAATTATATTTCCAACGCCACCGAGTTTGATCAGTTTCAAGTTCGTATGAGTGAGATATGGCACTTTGAAGTTAGGCTGCCCAGTTAAGGAAAGTTAGCCGGAAATAGTGAGGGGTATTTTGGTCTTTTCGTTACCCAATCAGATTTAATTCGTTTTTAGTAATATTTTAAGGGTCTAATCCTATTAGGTTCAGTTTTATAATCCTAAAATTAGCCTAGGGTTTTAGTTGAGAGTTCAAGAAGAGAAAAGAAGAGAAAAAAGGAGATGATCAAAGCGTTCGTCGAGAGTCTTGCGTTTTGTTGCGGATTTTCGTCATGGGTTCAATCCCTAAGAGGTATGTAAGCTTCCATAGTGTTGGGTTTGTTCACCCACACGCCAATCATATAAAATTTTCAGCGAAATTTCATTCTTGAAGTTGAAAGATTAGAGTTCTTGATGAGTTCTTGATAGGTGTTCTTGAAGTTCATTCTAAATCTTGTTGTGTGGGGTTTTGGATGATTTCTTGAGATCAAAGTGAGTGTTTTAAGGGATGTATTGAGTAGATTAGAGTGTACTTATGTTAAGTAATTGATTCTAAGTGATTGGGGAAGAAACCGTT
>JAJOOR010012077.1:0-34272 GCA_036250505.1 Solanum acaule
ACCTTGTAATCCCAATGCTGAAAAGGCTGACACGATCATTTGTTGTACCATTTCAGGAGTAAGAACTTGTCCTGAAGATGAGATATCATTAGTGGAACCACTTATCCCAGCTTTAAAAGCATTGATCCTACGATTTTAAGGGCGCGTGGGACACTCTTTGATAATGTGTCCTTGTTGTTTACAATAATTACAGAACTTCTTGCTACAATTGCTAGCAATATGACCATATTCCTTGCAACTGTAGCATTAAGTTCTACTCATATCCCTACCCTTTCCTTTACCTTGAGCAGCAAATGCAACAGTGACATCATTTTCTTTCTTGAAAGCATTTTGTGTGACAAGACGTTGCTCTTCACGAAGTAATTCCCTAAAGCAAACATCCAAAGAGGGAGATGGGTCACGAGTCATCAAGTTAAAGCGAACACTCTCAAAGTCGAAGCGTAATTTCATCAAAAATTGGTCTCACTTGCTTTGCTCATGAACTGCCTGAATCACTGATAGAGATTCAGTAGGTATTTTGGCATAGACAATATCTGTAAATTCAGCTCATAAGTTCTGAAATCCAGAAAAATAATCCTGGACAGAAAGACCTCCTTGAGAGTAATTAGCAATTTCATACTCTAACTGAAAGTGTAACATCCGGCAATTTGCAATAACTATGAAGAGCCTTAAAAAAAATAAAATTGGAAATAGTCATTCTGGAAGGAATTCAAAAATCTGGAAAAAAATTGGTATGGGAAAACACATGAGTTTTTGGCCAACTTTGAGCAGTCATATCTCCTATCTCAGGATGATTTAGGTGTATTTCCAGTTATAGTTGCGAAGCTCGTGGAATGATCTTTCCAACGCCGCCGAGTTTACGCGATTCCGAGTTCGTATGAGTGAGTTATGCCCTTTGGAAGTTGGGTTGTTGGCACAGGGCAGTTCATCCGAAAATTTTAAGGGTATTTTGGTCTTTTCCCTAACCGATTCTTTTGGTTATTTAAAGGGTCCAAGATGATTTTTAGATCAGTTTTTCCTTTTTTAAAAGAGTGAAAGTGAGGGTTAGGGCTTTGAGAGAGAAGAGGAGAAGAAGAGGAGAAGGAGAAGAAGAAGCAAGGTTCATGGAGATCGTCGTGGATTTTCGTCGGGGGTGATCCCTATTAAGGTATGTGAGTTCATAGTGTTGGATTGGTTCTTTCCCCCACATGCCAAACTCGTTTTATTTTCGAGAAAAAAAGATTGGTTGTGTTTGTTGAAGTTTGTGGTTGTGGTTGTTGAAGTTGTGGTTTTGTTGTTGAAGTTTCTTTTTGATTTGGGACATGTTTCCGGTTGTGTTTGTGAGTTGAAATCTATTGTATGTTGAGGGGTTTATGATTCTAAGTGTTTGGGGCTGGATCCATTGAAGTTAAGGAGGTTTAGAGTTGGAAAAATGAAGGAGAAAAGTCAAAGTTTTAGGGGAAAAGGGGTGGCGCGTCGCGCCTTGCAGAGCGCCCCAAGAAGTGTTTTGAACTTCTCCCCTTGGGGCGCCGCGCCTAGCAGTGCGCCCCAGCTTCCCTTCTGAGCTTTGAGGGCTGGCGCCCCGCGCCTTGCAAAGCGCCAAGGATGCCAAGTTTCCCCTTTCATTCCCCACTTTTTCATGCATGTTCCTTGGCATTGTACCTATGTTTCATAGTTGTTTCCGACACTCCAAAGTATGTCTAAACGTCAAGAACTCATTCATAAACATGTGATCATATACCTTGAATCCATAATCCAATTCAAGGCGAGTTAGGATCAAAGTCAAGTGAAGTTAGAGCCAAGCTTAGAAGTTACGAAGTAAGTCAAAGCAAGTCTTCAAAGTTTTCAAGAGTCTTTATTGAACATTTTACTTCGTTTTAAGGTTCAAGTTTCAAGTCAAGAAAAGAGTATAGAGTTTCAAGCTAAGTAAAGAGTCTCAAGTTTCAAGTCAAGTAAAGAGTATCGAGTTTCAAGTTAAGTCAAGAGTTTTCAGTTAAGTCAAGAGTTTCGAGTTAAGTTAAGAGTCAAGAGTTGAGTTCATTTCTCAAAAAGTTATTAGGGAACTAAGTATTCCCAAAGAAGTTTATAAATGTTTTCACATTTAGGATGAGAGGAAACTGAGATTTCCAAAAAAGTTTTGAGCATTTTGAGTACTATCTCTTTTAAGAAAAAGATAAGTTTTGCGAAAGAGTTTCTAAAACATGATTAGTATGACCATCGAGTATGTCATCAATGTTTAAACAGTATGGTCTCAAGATATACCATCAATGTTTAAGCAGTATGACTTTCCCGAGTCATCAATGATCATATTAAAATATGGTTTTGATATGTTCTTTTTAGAAAGAGTTTTCAAGAGCCTTCGGGCTAAGTTTTGAGTAATTATCTCAACTAAAGAAAGATGTGTTTAAAACACTTCAGAGCTAAAGTATTTTTGGGAGTAGTCTTGAGCACCGAATTGGGAACACGAGTTCATATTAACTCAACTATCCATAAGAACCATGTAGCCAACATGGGATTTAACGGGTCATACTTTTTAGATGATCACGTAAAGTTAAGCTAGTGGATCCACTTGGTAAAGTTAGCTTCCTGTATCACGGCAAGGTATAGGATGGTCCTTGGGCAACGTTGAGGTAAAACGTTGTATCACCACTTAGTTTCATAGTAGTGGTTGTCGGTTAGAGAAACTCCCACAGGAAAGATTGCATGGTTCCTCGAGGGGTTCTGCTTAGTAAGGATGGGGGTATGGGACTTCATTCATGCATTGCACAAGTAGACTTTGAGAGGAAGCATGGTATTTTTATGATATTATAAATATGATTTTGACGTCATGTTTTAAATAATCTTACAAAGCTTTATATATATCGCATGTGTCTTATTGCTTTATAATGAGTTCAGTTATTCATGAGTTGAACAGAGCCAAGGTAAGTTCTCTTTTGTATCCCTTTCAAGCTTAAGTTGTTGTTTAGCGGTCCAGCTCGCATACTCGTACATTCCATGTACTGATGCCAGTTGGCCTGCATCTTTTTATGATGCAGACGCAGGTACCCAGGATCAGCATCCAGCACGCCGTTGATCCAATTGAGCACTCCAGAGTCAGTGGTGAGCCTCCTTGCATCCCAGAGGACTCGGTTATTTTGTTCTCTTAGTTTTGCTTTATTAGGATGTTATGGGGTCTGTCCCAACATCCATCTCAGTATTATAGAGGCTTCATAGACAGTCAGTCAGTTAGTATTGAGTCTCTCATCTATGTATATATATAAATTTTCTATTTTGGGACTCAAGTTGCCTTTTTGCTAGATTTTATCAGTTGGGTTGTTTTATGACCTTTCATTGCATGAAGTTATTCTATTGAGTTAGGTTTCCGCTGAGTTAAGAAAGCCAGGCCAAGGGTTCGCTTAGGGCCAGCAATGGTCTCCAAGTGCCGGTCCCGCCTAGGGTGTAGGCTCGGGGCGTGACAGTTTTGCGCAATAATCTTGGTTGTAAACCTTTTGTAAGTAATCCCACATGGCCTTAGCTGTCTTGTACAGCCTGAGCTTAAGAACAATAAGAGGGTCAATTGACCCTAGAATCCATGTCATCACCCGAGCATCTTTAATCTTCCATTCACCTAGCTTTGTTGCATCAGTAGGAGCAAGATCGCTTCCATCTATATGGCCCCATATTTCTTTGCCGGTGACAAACAACTGAAACTGAAACTCCCAAGAAGAATAATTTTTCCCAGTAAAACGAACACCGAAGGATTCAAAGTGATGTGAATTCATGCTTTTGAATAGCTATGAAAACTACAAAGACTCAAGAAAGCAACTAGAATGACCAAGAAAAAAATTCTCAGGTGGTAGGACTGATTGTTGATGAACAGTCAACCAAAAACCAAGATTTTCAAATTTTTTTTAGAAGGAACCACAAATGACTCTGTGAAACAAGATAGCCAAGAGAAGGCTCTGATACCATGTCAATTTTCTGCTGAATGCCTCTCAAAGTGAGAGTCTTTCCATTATATAGAGAAAATAAAGATTACACATCCCTAAAGATCCGCCATTCCTATCCCTAAAGATCAGTTATTCTATCTCTACAAATCTGCCATTGAATCCCTCTAAATCTGTCTTGCTATCCCTCCAAATCAGCTATTCTATCACAATATTTATTCATATGATTCTACAACAAATGTATATGATCATGCTAATTTATATCACTATATAATTACATTAATATATACAATCATTTAGTTGTCTATCATGCTAACAACCATTAAGTCAATATGGAGAGGAATTCGAACAAAATATTCTTGAATGAGTAGAGAGGATGTAATTCAAGATATCAAATATTACTCTTTTGTATTTATAGAAACTTGTTGTATAACATCCTGTTTTAAGAAAAAAATGGGGCTACAAGGTGGGGAATTGAATGCTCGTCAACAATGGAGCTACCAAGGTTTTCCCACCCTTTGTATAACATCCTGTTTTAAGAAAAAAAAAATGAATTTCTTTGAAATTTCGAAAAGTAGTACATAGAATTGACAGTACAAACTATCACAAAATTGCTCCCAAAGAAATTTCAAAAAGTAGTACTTAGAATTGACAGTAGAAACTACCGGGAAATTACTCCCAAAGAAGTTTCAAAAAATAGTACTCAGAATTGACAGTAGAAACTACCATGAAATTGCTCGAAAAGAAATTTCAAGGAAATGGCATTGAAATAACTTTTGTCTAGTACCTATCACTATATTTATTATTGCAATAAAGATGGTTGTTGACATTAGTTGGACTATGTAAGAGTTAATAATTGCATAATGAACTTTTTAAACAGAAAAATCGATAACATTAAATCGAAAATATTTAAACCAAAAAGCCTTCTATCGGATCTAGGTTACCCGATCTGAACAACTTAGATAATTTTGGCTCAAATCTTATATTTATGTTAAGAAATATACTTAAGTTGTATAATAATGTAACCTTAATTCAGTAAGCAAAAAAAAGTGTGAGTTTCAGAACTTTTTTTTGGTAGTACCAACAACGCGAATTACATGAGCAACAGATCATATTTAGTACTATTTGAATCACAGCAAATTGATTTACAGCATATAGTCTGAGCGATACAACGTCCCCAAGCGTATTTCCTCTATCTTGTTGATTTCTTACATCTTGGAGTGAATTTCTAGTAGTCTGGAGGTGAAAGGATCAACTTTTTCAGACCCAGGCTTAGCATAGGCCAAACGCCAATAAATTACACCTAATGAATTTGAAAATGAATTGATCTTTGATTATTTGACCCCGGCTTGCCCCAGGAGCAAACGTTCAAGATCAAAAGTTAAAAGTGTTGGACATGAGACAAACTTATTAACAGTGGCAGTTTATTATGTGTTATCCGATAGTTCAAAATGAATAAAAGTTTCTATTATGTATTGTCTATGGTGTATAAGAATCCAAAGTTTCACCGGTGTGTCAGATTGAGCTGATTTGTGAATCTCTTGAACAAGTTGTTAAGCAAAGCTCGAGGAACAATGACAAGCTGCTGTGTTCTTCATTGCTGGTAGACGTTGAAGTTCTGCGTTACTTGATTACTGTGGGGCTGAAAGTTGTCAAAAATCAAACCTGTTGTAGAGCTACGGATTCTGATGCTGCATTATATTGTTGATTAAATTCTGGCTTGAAACTCAACGCGAGATTGAATTAGTGATCAAGCCAATAGGCTGGGTCTCATTTGAAGAATTATGTTCGAAAGTACCGGCCATCAACAAAAAACACTTACATAGTTGCACAGAGGAAAACAGATTCAAGTGTGAAACCAGTGATTCCTGTACTCCATAGGCAATGCATAATAGATTGAAACCTTAATCATTTCGAACAATCACATAACACAAAGTAGATATTACAGTACATCAATAGTCACCGTTTACAAAATACGAAATTGTAAATGGGAAATACATGTTTATTCCTAAAACATGAATATTACAAACAATCAGAACATAAAAACGAAAGATTTTACTTTTCAAAATATAAACTAAAACGTTTTGCATTTAGATGATGTCATTTGATTTGTCCCTCAAAATAAGCTTTATTCCTCCTCTGCATATGCAAGATAAAAAGTAGTAAGTCATCATCTTAATTTCAAGGAGGTAAGATTTAATAAAGATTAGAGAATCGCAGATTACCATGTCAAAACAATAATTGATGATAGATGTAGACCTTAAGTAAATTATTTCCCATGTCCTCTTGTTCTTGTACAATATTTCTGGCAGAATCCTCAGCAGGATTGCTGCAATCATGTAACTCAATTGATTCCAAAGTACAAATTTCCCCAAAATCTGCTGGAATTTCTTGTAGGTAGCAGCAATCCTTCAAAACGAGGCGTTTTAGATTTGGGAAGTTATCACTGCTAGCTTCCAAACGCTTAAGACTTGAGCCAATCAGTAACAACAACTTCAAGCTTTTGAACTCTTCCTCATCACTCAATCTCCATACACCATCCATGGCTGTACAATGTTTAAGTTTGAGCTCTTCAAGATTTGACAACATGATGATAGTTGATGATATGTCTGCCCAAAAAAAATCACGACACATAGTTAAAGACAACCTCCTAAGTGATGTTGGAAAAACAAATCTCTTGATGGGATCTGGCAAAAAATGTGACCCTTCAAACTTGAATGCTTCGAGTTTTGTCAATCTCGACATATCACATAGCCAATCGGGAAACTCTACTTTGTTAAGACGTACAGAAACGATCAATCTCTTTAGATTGGGAATGCCAGAAAAGATTTCATTTGTACAACTGGTGTAACAAAGAAGAGAAAATTCCTCTAGATTCACAAGACTTTCTGTTCCAGGACTGGGTAAATAAGAGGGTCCATCCAAGCGTATATGCCTCAAGTTCTTCATCATCCATATCTTCTCAGGTAAATTTACATCAGAAGAATAACCATTACAAATTAGAGTTTGTAAATTCTGAAGCTCTGAGATTGATTCAGGAATATCTCCGTCAAATCGAACTTGGAGATATCTCAAATGAAACAACTTTGTAATCACAAGTGGAAATGACTTGAATGTTACATCTTCATGGAAGATGACCAATACCCTGAGAAGATTGAAACGAGAGAAAAATTCATGTATTATAGGATCATGATGGTACATGGGCAGTCTTTTGGGAAGCATGATATGCGGTTCAAGAGGTAGATCCAATTGAGAAAATAAGTAGATAGATCTGGCAACAGGAGGTAATAGATTGCAACAATTATCAACCGAATAATATTTAGTTTGAAAACTGAAGCGGCGAACATTATGCTTTTGTGTTGGAAGAGTTGGGTAAGTTCTCTCAACATGCATATGCTTTGTCATTTCAGCTTCTATCAAACAGAACTCACGCAGTAGATCATGTATTCCACATGCTTTTATCTCACCATTGAATCTCCTTTTTCTAGCTTGTATCAAGTTCCTGCTAATAAGGTCCTCCAAATAATCTATTCCCACTTCCTCCAAACTTTTACCACTTCCAGAAGTCCTTATGAAACCTTCTGCAACCCATAGTTGGATCAATCTCCAAGTCTCAACCTCAAAATCCTCTCGAAAACCAGCCATAGAAAGAAAGCAAGGTTTGAGGCGACTAGGCAAGTGGTGGTAACTCAAACCGAGCACTCCTAAGCATTTATCTGGATGACTAGCAATGATGTCACTTAAAGTTCGGGCAACATCCTTCCAACCTTCTAATTTCCTGGCCACCTTAGAGAGATGTCCCGCAATCACTGAAATTGTTAAGGGTAGTCCTTGACATTTTCCTACTATTTCCTTTCCAATTTCTTCCAATTCAGGAGGATGTTCATATTTTGGTCCAAACACCTTATCACAAAGTAACCTCCAACCATTTTCTAAACTCAAAAGGCTCATCTCAAGAGGGCTACAAGTATTTGCGTACATTGCTACCTCGTTTTCCCTAGTAGTTAATAAGATTCGACTTCCATTGTTGTAATTAGGAAATATTCCTCTTATGCTATCCCAAACATCCCCACACCAAATATCATCAACAACAACAAGGTATCTTCGACCCTTTAGGTTCTTTTGCACCAGGTCAGCTAACTCATTGTCATCCATCTTATCATAATCTTTTGCGTTCACAATATCTATTTTCCTTGAAATGCAATGTAAAGCTTCTAACAATACATTTCTATATCGAAATTCTTGAGATATTGTAACCCAAGCAAAAATGTCAAAGTGATACCTGATTGGAAGATGATCATAAGCCTTTCTAGCAAGTGTTGTTTTGCCAATGCCACCCATGCCTGATATTGTGACAACGTCTAGATCCCATGGTGGTCCTGTCAATCTTCTAACTATGATCTCCAAGTCATCATCAATTCCCTGCACAATATCATCTTCCAACTTATCTGACAGCATTGGATAAGTAGTAGAAGAAGTGCCAATCAAGGAATCCCCGGATGATTCACGAAGTGGATCAGCATCATCAGAAAGAATGTCCATCACTTGTTTCTTTGTTGTAATCATTTTTTCAACAAGTGGTAGCAAATCCTGGTGTTGTAAAATTCCAAACGTCCAGCTTGTCCCTTTGATGATTTCACGAGTTTTCAGCTTAACAACATCTTCAGCCTCACTAGCAGCATCTCTAATTTTTTCCTCCAAAGATTTGATTTTTCCAGGTTCAAATTCATCAAGAACTTTTTGGAAATATTCAGCAGTAGCACGAAGAGAATCGAGCGTTTCAGCAGTGTGAACATGAAAGAGTTCATGAATATTTCGTTCGTCAAGAGTTTGAAGAAGAGAAAGTACAGCACTATAAGCTGCCATCAAGTATTCAAGATTAATCAAGGTTTGAAGATAAACAAGCTCTGTTTGCAAGGAGAGATATATTTTGGTTCTTTATTCAAGGTACTCAAACAAATTATAAGAAAAAACTTCTAATGTAAAATTACAAAAAATTGGACGAGTTGGGTTATGATCCAGTTTTTAGCTCATTTCAGGCCAAATAACATATAAGCAGGGCAATGACCTGCTCATTTATTAACTCAATTTGATTTGACATTCTCAAATTCAGTCCAACATGTACATTTGACACCCCTAGTAACACTAATTAATTAATTTTAATTTCCAAACCATGTTAGTGTTATGAATAAATTATTTGACTTACTAAAAAAAATCTAAGTCAATGCCAGTTGTGTGTGTGAAATCAGATCTGTCTAGTTATAATTATTATTTCCCATCCCTTTTAAAAAAAACCAATTTTTTTATTTGCTCTGATTGAAGAAAACAAGCATCTTTACAGTTGACAATTAATGGATCAGAAAAGAGAACAATAATTGGTGCCTTTTAAATTAAGTAAAAAACAACTGTCCATCAGAAAGAAAAAAAACATTAATTGGTTCTCTTTAAATTAAGTAAAAAACAACTGTCCATCTGAAAGAAAGAAAGAAAACATTAATTAATCAAATGAAAATGGATGGGAGAATTAATAGGGTGTTGAATGGTTTTATAACCTCCTCAAAACTACATAATTTTAAGGCATAATACGTAAACATGACACTTAGACTTGATCTTAGCTAGTAAGTAAACATTACAATTTTGAGAATGTACATCTAGACACCTCAACTTGGTCTCAACTGACAATTAAACACTCCAACTCAATCCTACTATGTCTCGTAGACACTCAATGCTGACGTGACACATAAATTTTTGAGGTCTCAAGATGATCATTTTGTAAGTTGGAGTGTGCAACTGACATTGTGAAGACGAGTTGAGGTGTCTAGATATGCATACTCAAAATTATTGGAGTGTCAGCTAAAATGAAAAATTTAAGTGTTTATTTACGTAGTATGCCTAAATTTAACAACGGCTAAGAACATAAGAGAAACAAATCCAGGAAATTACTCACTCTTGAGTGCGAAGGTCACACAGGAGCATGGAACACAGTGTAGCAAGATTGACTAACAGAATAAATAACTTAAAAGATAAGTTACTTATGTGACTGCTCTGGATTAGGCATAATACATAAACAGTCATTTAAAAAACACTTTAACTTTGAGTATGTACATTTAGACACCTCAACTTATCTATATTATGTCATTAAGACTTCAACTTATAAATTGATCATCTAGACACCTCCAAAATTTATATGTCACGTCAGTGTCGGGTGTCCACGAGACACAATGTATAAAAGAGTTGGATTTAGTTGTCAGTTGAGACCAAGTTGAGATGTCTAGATGTGCACTCTCAAAGCTAAAGTGTTTACTTGCCAGCTAAGGCTAAATTATTTGAGTGTATGTTTATGTATCATTCTTTAATTTAAGCTATAAAAACTTAAATTGTACTTGGCGGGACATAAGTCATTTTCTCTAAAATTATTTTGCAGTGATTGATTGGTGAATGAAAAAAATTACTTTTTTTATTTTTTTATTGCTCCTTCTTTTACTAAAGTCCACACTTTAATGTGTTTAACGCTTATTAAAGTCCAACATAGACTTGAAGTACTTTTTAAAGCTTTTCGCCTTTGATAATACTGCGGATAACTCCTAATTATGTAGGCTATGTTTTGTTCACTAAAACAGACCTTAATCAGCTCTTAAAACACAAAAATGCAGTCAAGTCTCAAATTTGCACCAAGAATTTCGCTATACATGGCTCTATTATCTTGTCAACTCATTCAAGTTAAGACTTTGACCACAATAATTTGTGCAATTAAGCAAATTCTCTATAATTTTAATAGAACTATTTTCATGAATCTAGTACTATTCAAACAAATTAAAGGGCTATTTAATTACCTCTTTGAGTGAAGAAGAGAAGTGTAATTCATCGCTCTAGGCATACCATTATCTCAAAAATTATATAATTGAAGTTGGATCAACTTACTTGTTAAAGGCGATGACTAGTCTTCACCTAAGTTGGTTGGACTCTTTATTTTTGGTGTCAGCACTCGTGCCGAACATGAGTGTGGATGTGGAATCCATACCGGATTTGATTTAAAATAAATAAAACGGCAATAGAACGATGAGGGATAGTTTTACAATTAGCAAAGTTATGCCTATATTAGAACTTTTAGTGTAATGTGTCATTCTTGTGGTCTCTCCAGAAAATGACTTACATTTAATATTTCTTTCTCTTCATATCCCGATATCCTAGAATCAAGATGAATTTAAATGGAGTAACATAATTAGTGAAGGTCCACATAGTCGAGCGACCCTAACTTATTTGAGATTGAAGAGTATTAAATTGGAGTAACATGGTCAGTGAAAATTCACATAATCGAGTCTTATCTTATTTGGATTGAAGCGTAATAATTTATTGTTGTTTATGTTGTTTCAGTATATATCAATGCCTCTGTTTTGATGTTGAATTCAACTCCTCTTCCCTCCCTTGGAACCCTCAGTAAAAACCCGTTGTTGCTACCGCTTTGGTGCGCACTAGGTAAACTCGTTCACATACAATAACTCGCAAACCATACAGGAGATGTAAACCGTACTAATCAAGTCCGGTGTGACGAACTCGATTAAAAAGACCTTGGCGGGGGAATCGATCTCTGGCCTCCTTTATGGCATACCATCTATTGCACCAACTCAAACCCCCCAACGGGTTAACCCTTTATTACTTGCTATTCTAATCTCTTATGTTATATATATATATATATATATATATACTTTGCAAATTCTCTTTTCATTAGTTCCTCATTTAATTAAATTAGTATACCAAAAATAACACACACACACACACACACATATATATATATATATATCTTTTTCAACTTCAGAGTCGTAATATCGTATTGAATTATGCTTTTATAATATGATGTTATTTAGTAATTCGTTTGTTTGCTTGCTTCTTTTAACATTGACATCATTCGATCACTTAAAAAAAGTCATGCGTACGTCACTGATAATAAACCAGGTGGCCAATTATGCGCTAGCAAAGAAACCAACTTTATGACAAGGAATGTTTAACTCAAACAATATGTCTAACTAATTTAACTACCTTGAGAATTTAATTCAAATAATATATGTTTAATGTTAGGAATGTTTGTTCTGTTTCTTAATTCCTTATGTTTAGGTATTGGTGACTAACCTATCTAATGAGTAACTACTAAATAGGAATGTGGATCATCTCCTTGTTTCTAACCGATTGAAGTTTAATTTAAATAACGGTATTTGACTGGGCACGAAATTAAAAAAAATGTAAAAAAGATTTTTGAAATATGTAATCTAAAAAAAAATAGATATTTGTACTTTAGATCCTCCTCTGTGCATATACCTCTTAACTTTGCAAATATACTTTTTCACTTTGTGATTTCAAAGATTAAATATACCTCAAACTTTGTAAAAATGATCAAATATACTCCTGAACTTTGCGAGAATGGTCAAATATACCCCTATGTGACTTATTTTAATTAAAATTGATATGTTCACTTCCGTTAGTCGAAAAGGGTTTCATTTTTATAACGATAAGATATAAGTGAATCACTTTTAACTTGGACTATATCAACTCTAAATCATAAAGCTAAGGGAATATATATATATGACGCGTTTTAAAGCCGTGCGGGCGTAGGCCCAAAGCGGATAATATCACTAGCGGGCTGGGCCGTTACATTGAGACTGCCTTTGAGTTCGACGAAGTTGTAAGTGTTTGAGGTACCGCTACTGTTATGAACCAAGTCCAACCCAATATCAATATCAAGGTCACACAAGTAGTTATTGGGCTGACAAGAGCTATTGGACCGAAAGCAAGCAATAGGTCCAGTTTTATTTGGGATCCAGGCCCATTTACACTTTGTTAAAAAGGACTAGGAGTTAGAAGAATGGGGAGAAAAATGATTATGTGAAGCTTTGGCTTTCTGATCCTCTCATCTCCTTTCTATGGTCTTGTATCTCATCCCTTTCTGGTTACTTCTTTCTCGATTTATCTCTCCTTAGTTAGTGTATTATTACTTTGTTGTGCATATTCTACATTATAACTTGTATTCAGTGATTAATATATATAAGAGTGCTTCTGCTGGAATTGAGTTTGTTACAGCTACTCCTACAAAATGTCTATTCATTTTATCTCTGGAGGAAGTAATCCATCACCTCTGGTACTTGTCTCGAATATTTTTTTTCCTAAATAAAAGTTTATGTTTTCCGGTCTATAAACTTTTCTGGTTTACTGCTATGAATAGATGCTTGTTTTCTCCAATCAGAATAAATACACAAATTAGTGCCTTTTAAATTAAGTAAAACTGTCCATCAGAAGAAAGAAAACAATAATCAAATGGAGTATTTACGCACCCAACTGACATTGACTTAGTTTTTTTTAGTAAGTCAAATTATTTATTGATAAACACTAACATGGTGTTGGAAATTAATTAAAGGGTGTTATACAACAAGTTGCTATAAATACAAAAGAGTATTTGATATTTTGAATTACATCCTCTGTACTCCTTCAAAAATTATTAAGTTCCAATTCCTCTCCATATTGACTTGATGGCAGCTTATACTGCTGTAATTTCTCTTCTTCAAACTCTTGAGCAACGGAATCCAGAACTATTTCATGATCACACTGCCCAAACGCTTGATTCTCTTCATGCTACAGCTGAATATTTTCAACATGTCCTTGAAAATATTAGCAAGAGTAGTAGATTTGACCCTGAAAAGATCAAATCTTTGGAGGAAAAAATTAGAGTTGTTGCTAGTGAGACAGAAGATGTTGTTGAGCTGAAAATTCGTGAAATCATCAACGAATTAAGCTGGACATTTGGAATTTTACAACACCAGGATTTGCTACCAGTTATTGAAAAAATGGATGCAACAAAGAAACAAGTGATGGACATTCTTTCTTATGATGCTGATCAAATTCTTGAAGTATCCGGGGATTTGTTGATTGGCACTTCTTCTACAAGTTATCCAACAGATCAGTCAGGAGATGATATTGTGCACGGACTTGATGATGACTTGAAGATTATAATTAAAAGATTGACAGGACCACCGTCGGATCTAGAGATTGTCACAATATCAGGCATGGGTGGCATTGGCAAAACAACACTTGCTAGAAAAGCTTATGATCATCTAACAATCAGGTATCACTTTGACATTCTTGCTTGGGTTACAATATCTCAAGAATTTAGAGTGGTAATCATAATGATGTAACTTTACCAGGGAAGATATGGATGATGAAAAAGTTGAGGTATATACGTCTGGGGATAGCCACTTATATACCCAGTCCTAGAACAGAAAGTCTTGTAAATCTAGAGGATTTTCTAGTCTATGTTGCACCAGTTGTACAAATGAAGTCTTTTCTGGCATTCCCAATATAAAGAGATTGATCATTCATGTACCGCAGTACACATCAAGGCATTCGCTCAATCTACGCAAGGATATGACCAGCTTGAGAAAACTCGAAGCGTGCAAGTGTTATTGCTGGGTAGATAGTTCGCGCATGGATATATCCATCAAGAGTTTTGTTTTTCCAACATCACTTGAGAGGTTGAGTTTAAGTAAGAGTCATTATTTTCTTTGGGAAGACATATCTTCAACCATAATCATGTTGCCAAATCTTGAAGAGCTGAAGCTTAAATCTTGTCGAGCCGATGATGATGTATGGAGATTGACTGAAAAAACACAAATTCAAAAGCTTGAAGTTGTTGGTACTGAGCAGCCTAAATCTTGAGCGTTGGGAAGCAAGCAGTGATAACTTTCCAAATCTAAAACGCCTCGTTCTGAAGAATTATGATGACCTGCAAGAAATTCCAACAGATTTTGGGGAAATTTTTACGTTGGAATCAATTGAGTTACATTATTGCAGCACTACCGCCAAGGATTCTGCAAGAAATATTGAACAAGAACAAGAGGATATGGGAAATAATTTCCTTAAGGTCTACATACATAACAGTAGCTGTAAGTACTAAAAAAATTCTTCGATTCTTTACATTATTAATTACCTCCTTGAAATTAAGATGATGATGAGTATACCTCTACTTTTTATCTTGCATATGTAGGAAAATGAAACTTATTTCGAGGGACATGGAATCTGATAAGTGAGATCTCGAGTTAGTGTTTACATAATCTTCTTCTGTCAGGAGAAACGATTCATCGAAATAATGAGTCACCATTGATATCGACACATCTGAGATCGCCAAATGCTTGGGAGTTCCTCTATTCAATCCTTTTCCTTCTTCTTGTTGCTGGATATCTCGTTCGTACACATCTTCTCTTTGTTTCCCGGTCCTCTAGTGAGTTACAGACAGGGTTCGAAAAGGTCAAATCTTTGATGATTTCATCATCTATGATTGAGTTGCGAAAACTTCTGGATAGGTACATCTAATGCCATCTTCCAAATGCAGAACCTTTTAGTTTATATTTTAAAATGTAAAATCTTTCATTTTTATGTTCTGATTGTTTGTTAAATTCATGTTTTAGGAATAACCATGTTTAATACATGTCTCGCCCTTTCTTTATTTTGTAAAAGGTTAACTATTGATGTACTGTAATATCTATTTTGTGTTATGTGATAGTTCGAAATGAGGTTTTGGTAGTGTCTGTACTGCCTTCTGCTTATCCTTTTGCAAAACTTTCGCACCGAAGGCTTCGGGACTCGAGCCGACCATGCCACTAGCCTAAAATAACCATTCCAAAGCTGATGGAACCATCAGAATTTAGCGGCGTGAGTAACTAACATGAGTTGTCTTAAGTGTATATGTTTATTTGGTTGGTACTTGGTATAATATTTGGTCACTTTCCACTTAAATTAATCAAGAACTAGCTTTTTATTTTTCTTGAGTTGGAATTCAAATTGTTGTTACAAAAGGTAAATAACAATATGTTAAAATTCTTGAGATTAAGTGGGTCAAATTGACGGGTCATGACCCAACCCAATTTTTAGCTTATTTTAGTTCAAAGAAAATTTCGACAAGTCATGACCCAACCTGATTTCTAATTCAGCCCATTTTAATCTTTTTAAATTCCGCTCAATCCGCCCATTTGACACCCCTAAGTGTGACCATCAAAGAATTGCGGAGACTTCGTTGCTCGAGAGTAATTTGAAGAAGAGAAGTTACAACACTATAAGCTGCCATCAAGGTATGAAGATGAACAACCTGGAGAGGATTTAATTTTAGAAAGTACTCCCTTTGTTCCCGTTTATATGACTCACGTTTCTTTTTAGTTAGTTCCAAAAAGAATGACACATTTATATATTAAGTAACAATTTAACCGTAAAATGTAAATTTTACCCTTAATGAAATGATTTATAGTCACACAACCATCTATAACTTATTTTAGACCACAATTTTCAAAAATCTTTATTTATTTCTTATACTCATGCTTTTTTTTTTGGAGTAGGGAAGAATAGTACTCCTTCATCAATAAGTGGTACTCTAGAATTGACTCAATAAGTCACTATGTGGAAGCTACTCTCTCAGTCCAACAATAGTTGTTCACTATTGACTGACACCCACCTTAAGAAATAATAAATAAAGGGATAATATACTCCCTCCGTTTCAAAAATAATGGCCTAATTTGATTTGGCACGGAGTTTAAGAAAATAGAAAATACCTTTTTTTCTTGTGGTCTTAAATTAAAGTTATGTCAAATGTACCAAAATACCCTTTAGTCTTGTGGTCTTAATCATGCCATGTGGAAAGTTGAAATTGAATTTTTGCCAAAAAAAGAAAATGGGTCATTCTTTTTGAAACATACTAAAAATGAAATGAGACCATTCTTTTTGAAACGGATGGGGTATTAGATATTGAATAGTATTTAATAGTAAGGGTAAAACAAACAAAAAATGGTTAGTTATCTCTCAATTTTCTAAACTGGACAAGTATTGTTGTACAACTATTTTTAGTATAGTGGACAAGAAAAGATGGATGGAGGGAGTATTACCAAGTCTAAAAATGGGAAGCTATTGCCACGTTTTTTTTTTTTTTTGGGAAATCAAATTGCATGAACTTTGACCAATATTTTAAAGATCTACTTTTTTATATAGTTTTCGAACATCTAAATTTTAAATATTAAATTGTTCTAACTCAATTTAGCTTCAAAAATTAGGCAAATTGACTCTCGGAAAGCGAATTACGACGAATCAAAAAGAATGGAGGGAGTAATTTTTTTTAAAATCATTTTCTCGATTATTGACATGACGATCCTCAAAGAATTTTAGTAGCTTAGTTGGTTGGTTATCTAAATTTTTACCTTGTTGAGGGTTCGATTTCCCACATTGTAATCCCTTTCCGTGTTCTTCCTTCACCTACCCCTTTTTGAAAATTAAATATGACCCATAGTCTTTTTTATATATTACTTCCCCTACCCCATTTTTTTTTTTATTTAAAAAAAGAAAGAAAAAAAGACATGATGAGCCCCACTATTCTTTCATTATTTCTCATTTTTGTACACATTGAATTTCTTTGGAATTTAATAAAGGTAGTACTTAGATTTGACCAGTCCAAACTATGTGCATTTGGCGAGTTGTTTTTTTTTTATATTATTTTTTGAACTTTTGATAATAAGTTGTCACATGTGTAGCATTTTTTACTTTGATCTTGTTGTCTTATTGAGGGCAAGTCGGGGTCAAAAACTCAAAATCACCAATTTATAATTGGATGGGGATTTTTATTTACACATGGCATTGTCGGTTTTGAAAAGAATCTCTCTTTCGTAATTTGAGAACTCTTTAATCACAATATTGCACATCAGCACATTTTTAAGATCACGAAATTAAATAGCAATTTGGTATATTATTAAACATATCCTTAGTTTAACACCACAAGATTCAAAAATCTTCTTTACTTTCTGAAACTTCGTTGTCGAGTCAAATACAAATGAACAAGTTGGAACAGAGAGACTAGGTAGTTTCCTTGAAATTTCTCTAGATTTGGAGCAATCCAATGTTTTCTGTATCAAAATTCTACATATTGATGGTGAGTACTGTCAATAATGTAGTATCATATTTCTTCTCTTTTCAGTAATATTTAATATCTTCAATTAAATCCTATCCACTCCTTACATATTCCAATCTTTTCTTGTTCATCATTTTTGAGAATTAATTTGATGGCAGCTTATAGTGCTCTAATTTCTCTTCTTCAAACTCTTGTTGATCAACAAAATATTTCAGAGCTCTTTCATGATCACACTGTCCAAACGCTCGATACTCTTCATGCTACAGCTGAATATTTTCAACATGTCCTTGAAAATATTAGAAGATTTGACCCTGAAAAGATCAAATCTTTGGAGGAAAAAATAAGAGTTGTTGTTAGTTATGCGGAAGATGTTGTTGAGATGAAAATTTCTCAAATTATCAATGGCTCAAGCTGGACATTTGGAATTTTACAACACCAGGATTTGCTACCAATTGTTGAAAAAATGGATACAACAAAGAAACAAGTGATGGACATTCTTTCTCATGATGCTGATCAACTTCTTAAAATATCTGCAGGGGATTCCTTGATTGGCGCTTCTTCTATAAGTTATCCGATGTTGGAAGATGATATCGGGAAAGGACTTGATGATGACTTGGAGATAATAATTAATAGGTTGAAAGGATCACCACGGGATCTTGACATTGTCACAATAACAGGCATGGGTGGCATTGGCAAAACAACACTCGCTAGAAAAGCTTATGATCATCTAACAATCAGGTATCACTTTGACATTCTTGCTTGGGTTACAATATCTCAAGAATTTCGATGTAGAAATGTATTGTTAGAAGCTTTACATTGCATTTCAAGGAAAACAGATATTGTGAACGCAAAAGATTATGATAAGATGGATGACAATGAGTTAGCTGACCTAGTACAGAAAAAGCTAAAGGGTCCAAGATACCTTGTTATTGTTGATGATATTTGGAGTAGGGATGTCTGGGATAGTATAAGAGGAATATTTCCTAATTACGACAACGGGAGTAGAATCCTATTGACTACTAGGGAAACTGAAGTAGTGATGTATGCAAATACATGTAGCCCTCATGAGATGAGCCTTTTGAGTTTAGAAAACAGTTGGAGGTTACTTTGTGATAAGGTGTTTGGACCAAAACATGATCATCCTCCTGAATTGGAAGAAATTGGTAAGGAAATAGTAGAAAAATGCCAAGGACTACCCTTAACAATTTCAGTGATTGCAGGACATCTTTCTAAAATGCCCAGGACATTAGAATGTTGGAAGGATGTTGCCCGAACCTTAAGTGAAATTATTGCTAGTCATCCAAATAAATGCTTAGGAGTGCTCGGTTTGAGTTACCATCACTTGCCTAATCACCTCAAACCTTGCTTTCTTTCTATGAGTAGTTTCCCAGAGGATTTTCAGGTTGATACTCGGAGATTGATCTACTTATGGATCGCAGAAGGTTTCATAAGGACTTCCGAAAATGGTAAAAGTTTGGAGGAAGTAGCAGTAGATTATTTGGACGACCTTATTAGCAGGAACTTGATACAAGCTAGAAAAAGGAGATTCAATGGTGGGATAAAAACATGTGGAATACATGATCTACTGCATGAGTTCTGTTTGATAGAAGCTGAAATGACGAAGCATATGCATGTTGAGAGAACTTACCCAACTCTTCCAACACAAAAGCATAATGTTCATCGCTTCAGTTTTCAAACCGAATATTATTCAGTTGATGATTGTAATAAGCTATTACCCCTTGTTGCCAGATCTATCTACTTCTTTTCTCAGTTGGATCTACCTCTTGAACCCTATAAGAGGTATCTCAGGTGTTTGCCCATCCACCGTAGTGATCGTATAATACATGAATTTTACTCTCGTTTCAACCTTCTCAGGGTATTGGTCATCTTCAAGAAAAATGAATACTTCGAGTCATTTCCACTTGTGATTACAAAGTTGTTTCATTTGAGATATCTCCAAGTTCGATTTTATGGAGACATTCCTGAATCAATCTCAAAGCTTCAAAAATTGCAAACACTAATTTGTAGTGGTTTTCCTTACAGTGTAAATTTACCTGGGAAGATATGGATGATGAAGAACTTGAGGTATATAAGTATGGACAGGAAAGTCACTTATTTACCAAGTCCTAGAGGAGAAAGTATTCTAAATCTTGAGGAATTTTCTATTCTTTGTTACACCAGTTGTACAAAAGAAGTCATTTCTGGCATTCCCAATCTAAAGAGATTGACCATTCATGTACCTTCTTGCAGTAACAACTATTTGCCCAATGGACTAATGGATATGTCCAGCTTGAGAAAACTCAAAGCATTCAAGTGTTATTGCTTTATACATTTTTCGAACATCAATAGTTCTGTTATTCCAACATCACTTAAGGATTTTGTTTTTCCAACATCACTTAAGAGGTTGAGTTTAAACAATTATGCTAGTCATTTTTTTTGGGAAGAAATATCAGCAACTGTTATCATGTTGCCTAATCTTGAAGAGCTGAAGCTTAAAGATTGTCGAGCCGATGATGATGATGTATGGAGTTTGACTGATAAAGACAAATTCAAAAGCTTGAAGTTGTTGTTACTGACCGACCTATATCTTGATCGTTGGGAAGCTACCAGTGATAACTTCCCAAATCTAAAACGCCTTGTTCTGAAGAAGTGCCACTTAGAAATTCCAACAGATTTTGGGGAAATTTGTACTTTGGAATCAATCGAGTTACATGATTGCCTCCCTCGTACTGAGGATTCTGCACGAGAGATTGAACAAGAACAAGAGGAGATGGGAAATAATATCCTTAAGGTCTACATACATAGCAGTCGCAGTAAGTTCTAAACAGTTCTTCGATTCTCTCATCTTTGTTGAATCTTACCTCCTTGAAATTTTTTGTCTTGCATATACAGGAAAATTGAAGCTTATTTCGAGGGACCATCTAATGCCATTTTCCAAATGCAGAACCTTTTAGTTTATATTTTAAAAAGTAAAATCTTTCTTTTATGTGCTGATTGTTTGTTAAATTCATGTTTTAGGAATAAGCACGTTTAATACATGTCTCGCGCTTTCTTTATTTTGTAAACAGTAACTATTGATGTACTGTAATATCTATTTTGTGTTAGGTGATTCTTCTAAATGAACTATTATGCACTGCCTATGGAGTATAAGAATCATTGGTTTCACACTTAGAATCTGTTTTCTCTGTTCAAGTATAATGCGTGTTTTTCATTGATGGGCGATGCTTTAACACTTTGAGATGTTTGATATCAATAATCTTTCTCAAGATTGGTAGTAACAGTAAGCAATCTAGCTTCTGATATGAATTACAGAGTGTACAACTCCATGGTGTCTAGGAGCATGATAAGTAGACGATGAATACGATTCTTTTACTTTTGTGAACTTTGACGTCTTTTTGATCGTTTACCAACATCAACTGTGTAAAAAGTTAATGCAAATGTTGGTTATGTATTTGCATCTCTTAGTGTAGTTTTCTTCTTTTACTTTGGTTATCAGTACTATTTCTACTGTCAGTAATTTTCTTTCTTCAGTATTTCATTGTAGATTTTTACTCGTGCATCCTTTTTGCAAACATGATTTTTCTTGAGTCGAGGATCTATTGAAAACAGCCTCTCTACTCCACAAAGGTAGGGGTAAGGGTCTACGTACACTCCATCCTCACCGGACCCCATTTGTGGGATTACACTAGGTATGTTTGTTGTTGTTGTAATGTAGTTTTCTCCTTCGTTTTCCCAGATGGATTATTTGGCAAAAAGAGAGCAAACATTGTTTATTCTCTAAGAAACAGAGGTCGCTACTCTTTGCTATGATACTATATATCATCTGATTCTACACAAAAATCTACTTTGTTTTAAAGCCAATTCTCTTACATAGGGAGTGGCGGAGTTACAATCATCGAAGGGTGGTCAGTTGAACACCCTTCATCTTGCTACTCTATGTTCCATGCTCCTTCGCACTCGAGTAATTTCCTGAATTTGTTTAGATTGGAGCAATTTCGTGTTATATCATACAGTCAAATCTAATTATCTCAAGTAAATTCATAGAAACTCATAAACTGAGAAGGTTCGATAGTTGTTGAATCAATTCCTTTTTATTTTAATTGAATTTGTTGAATCAATTCCTTTTTATTTTAATTGAATTTTGATACACACTGTATAAATTAACTAAAAACTCTCCATCAGTATTATACCTACTCCTCTGATTTCAACACACTAACTAACATGATTAATTAAAAGGAAGTTATACAACAAGTTGCTATAAAAACAAAATATTATTTGATCTCTCTCTACTTCAAAAATTATTTTGCTCCAATTCCTCTTCTTGCAATTTGACTTGATGGCAGCTTATACTGCTGTAATTTCTCTTCTTCAAACTCTTGAGCAACGGAATCCAGAAATATTTCATGATCACACTGCCCAAACCCTCGATTCTCTTCATGCTACTGCTGAATATTTTCAACATGTCCTTGAAAATATTAGCAAGAGTAGAAGATTTGACACTGAAAAGATCAAATCTTTGGAGGAAAAAATAAGAGTTGCTGCTAGTGAGGCAGAAGATGTTGTTGAGCTGAAAATTTGTCAAATCATCAAAGAATCAAGTTGGACATTTGGAATTTTACAACACTGGGATTTGTTACCAGGCCAGTTGTTGAAAAAATGGATACAACAAAGAAACATGTGATGGACATTCTTTCTCATGATGCTGATCAAATTCTTGAATTATCTAGGGATTCCTTGATTGACACTCCTTCTACAAGTAATCCAATGCTGTCAGATCAGTTGGAAGATGATATCGTGCACGGACTTGATGATGACTTGGAGATGATAATTAAAAGATTGACAGGACCACCGTCGGATCTAGACATTGTCACAATATCAGGCATGGGTGGTATTGGCAAAACAACACTCGCTAGAAAAGCTTATCATCATCTCACGATCAGGTATCACTTTGACATTCTTTCTTGGGTTACAATATCTCAAGAATTTAGAGTTAGAAATGTATTGTTAGAAGCTTTGCGTTGCATTTCAAAGCAAACAGTTAGTGTTAGAAAAGATTATAATTATATGGATGACTCTGAGTTAGCAGACTTAGTGCAGAAGAACCTAAAGGGTCGAAGATACCTTGTTGTTGATGATGATATTTGGAGTACGGATGTTTGGGATCGTATAAGAGGAATATTTCCTAATTACAACAATGGAAGTAGAATCTTATTGACTACTAGGGTGTCACGCCCCGAGCCTACACCCTGGGCGGGACCGGCACTCGGAGACCATTGCTGGCCCCAAACGAACCTTTGGCCTGGCTTTCTTAACTCAATGGAAACTTATCTTAAAAGCATAACTCAATGCAATGAAAGGTTATAAACAACCAACTGATAAAATATGGCCAAAAAGGCAACTCGAGTCTCAAAATAGAATATTTATACATATACACAAAAGAGAGACTCAAAACTGACTGTCTGACTGTCTATGAAGCCTCTAGAATACTTAGATGGATGTTAGGACAGACCCTGCAACACCCTAATAAAACAAAACTTAAGAGAACAAAATAACTGGGTCCTCCGGAAAGCAAGGAGGCTCACCACTGACTCTGGAGTGCTCAGCTGGATCAACGGCGCGCAGGATGCTGATCCGGGGTACCTGTATCTGCATAGTCATAAGATGCAGGCCAACTGTCATCAGTACATGGAATGTATGAGTATGCGAGTTGGAAAGCTAAACCACAACTTAAGCTTGAAAAGAGTACAATAGAACACTTACCTTGGCTCTGTTCGACTTATGAATAACCGAACTCAATATATAAAGCAATAAGACACATGCAATATATAAAGCTTGTAAAACTCTTAAAATACATGACGTAAAAAAAATCAACTTTATAATATCATGAAAATACCATGCTTCCTCTCAAAGTCTACTTGTGCAATGTATGAATGAGGTCCCATACCCCCATCCACACTAAGCAGAACTATTCGAGGAACCAAGCTTTTTCTACTGTGGGAGCTTCTCTAACCGACAAACCACCACTATTAAACTTAGTGGTGATACAACGTTTTACCTCACATTGCCCAAGGACCATCCTATACCTTGCCGTGATATAGGAAGCTAACTTTACCAAGTGGATCCACTAGCTTAACTTTACGTGATCATCTAAAAAGTATGACCCGTTAAATCCCATGTTGGCGCATGGTTCTTATGGAGAGTTGAGTTTATATGAACTCGTGTCCCCAATTCGGTGCTCAATACTACTCCCAAAAATACTTAGCTCATAAGTGTTTTAAACACATCTTTCTTTGGTTTGAGAAAATTGCTCAAAATCTAGCCCGAAGGCTCTCTTGGAAATTGATGTTCCTTACTTACTCAAATGTAAAAAAACATTTAGAAACCTCTTTGGGAAATACATAGTTCCCTAAAAACTTTCGAGAAATGGACTCGACTTTATGCTCTTGACTTGACTTGAAACTTGAGACTCTTCACTTGGCTTGAACTCTATACTCTTTACTCGACTTGAAACTTGAACCTTAAAACGAAGGTAAAACGTTTAATAACGACTCTTGAAAAGCTTTAGAGACTTGCTTGAACTTACTTTTAAACCTTGCTTGACTTGACTCTAACTTCACCTTAACTTCGATCCTAACTTGCCTTGAATTGAATTATGGATTCAAGGTATATGATCACATGTTTATGGATGAATTCGGGATGTCTAAATGTACCTTAGAGTGTTGGAAACAACTAGAAAACATAGGTATAATACCTAGGAACATGCATGAGAAAGCATGGAAATAATGGGGGAACATGGAGTCCTTGGCGCTCTGCAAGGCGCGGAGCGCCAGCCCTTGACGCTCGAAAGGGGCCTGCTGGCGCTCTGCTAGGTGCGGCGCCCCAAGGGGGAAAGTTCAGAATCCCTTTTGGGGCGCGCTGGCAGGCGCGACGCGCCAACCTCTTGCCCAGAAACTCCGACTTTTCTCTCTTGTTTTGCCAACTCTAAATCACCCTTACTTCAATGGATTCAACCCCAAACACTAAGGATCATAAAATCCCTCAACATACATGAGATTCAACTCAAACACACAACCAAAACATGTCCCACAACCAAAAAATTGCTTCAACAACACAATCAACAACATCAACAACAACTAACAACTTCAACAACAAATCCAATCTTTTCTCAATAATGAAAATGAGCTTGGTGTGTGGGGGAAAGGATCAAACCACACTAAAAAACTCACATACCTTGATAGGGATCACCCCCGACGATATCCACGACGATCTTTGACGGAAACTTGTTGATCTCCTCTTTCTTCTCTTCTTATTCTCCTTCTTATCCTCTTCCCTCACAAGCCCTAGCTCTCACTCTCTTAAATGGGACCAAAATGATCCACAAATCAGCCTAACACAACAATATAACCCCAAAAGAAAAACTAGGGAAAAGACCAAAATGCCCTTAAAATTTCCGGACGGATTCCCTGCCAACTGCCCAACTTTCAAAGGGCATAACTTGCTCATACAAACTCGGAATTGAGAAAACTCAGTGGTGTTGGAAATATCATTCCACAAGCTTCACAACCATAACTGAAAATACTCCTAAATCATCCTGAGCTAGGAGTTATGACTGCTCAAAGTTGGCCAAAACTCACTGGTTTCCACACTTGGCCAAATTTCCAGATTTTGAACATTTTTTCCAAAAAAAATGACTATTTCCAATTTCAAGCTTTTTATAGTTATTTCAAATTGCCGGATGTTACATAAGGAAACTGAGGTAGCAATGTATGCAAATACTAATTTGTAGTGGTTATCCTAATTTTGATATAACTTTACCTAGAAAGATATGGATGATGAAGAACTTGAGGTATATACGTCTGGGGGGAGCCACTTATTTACCCAGTCCTAGAACAGAAAGTCTTGTGACAGGGATGCCAAATCTAGAGGAACTTTCTGGTATTTGTTTCACCAGTTGTACAAATGAAGTCTTTACTAGCATTCCCAATCTAAAGAGATTGATCATTCATCTAGCTTTTTTCTCATTCAAGCATTTGCCCCATAGTCTCATGGATATGTCCAGCTTGAGCAAACTCGAAGCATTCAAGTTTTATTTCTGGCTAGATAGTTCGTGCATGAATATATCCATCAAGAGTTTTATTTTTCCAACATCACTTTAAGAGGTTGAGTTTAAGCAGGTGTAAACATTTTCTTTGGGAAGACATATCATCAACTTTAAAGATGTTGCCAAATCTTGAAGAGCTCAGACTTAATGATTGTAGAGCCGATGATGATGTATGGAGATTGAGTGATGAAGACAACTTCACAAGCTTGAAGTTGTTGGTACTGAGCAGCCTAAATCTTGAGCATTGGGAAGCTAGCAGTGATAACTTCCCAAATCTAAAACGCCTTGTTCTGAAGAATTGCGACCAACTGCAAGAAATTCCAACAGATTTTGGGGAAATTTGTACTTTGGAATCAATTGAATTACATGATTGCAGCACTGCCGCTGAGGATTCTGCAAGAGAGATTGAACAAGAACAAGAGGACTTGGGAAATGATTTCCTTAAGGTCTACATCCACAGCAGTTGCAGTAAGTTTTCTATATCTCTAAAATGTTCTTCGATTTATTAATTACTCCATCTTTATTAAATCTTGCCTCCTTACTTCTACTTGTTGTCTTGCATATGCAGGGAATTGAAGCTTATTTTGAAGTACCATTTAATGCTGTCTTCCAAATGCAGAACCTTCTAGTTTATATTTTGAAAAGTAAAATCATAATTCCGTTTTATGTTCTGATCGTTTGTTGAATTCATGTTTTAGGAATAAGCATGTTTAATACATGTGTCGCCTTTTCTTTATTTTGTAAACAGTAACTATTGATGTACTGTAATATCTTTTTTGTGTTATGTGATTCTTCGAAATGAACTATTATGCACTGCATATGGAGTATAAGAATCATTGGTTTCACACTTAGAATCTGTTTTTCTCTGTTCAAGTATAATGCATGTTTTTCATTGATGGGCGATGCTTTAACACTTTGAGATGTTGGATATCGATAATCTTTCTCAAGGATGATAGTAACAGTAAGCAATCTAGTTTCTGATAAGAATTTCAGAGTGTATAATCTCCATGGTGTCTATGAGAATGATAAGTAGACGACGAATAAGATTCTTTTACTTTTGTGAACTTTGATGTCTTTTTGATCATTTACGGACATCAACTGTGTAAAACTTTGATCCACTTGATTCTGCTCCTATGAGAAAAAGTAATGCAAATGTTGGTTATGTATTTGCATCTCTTAGTGTGTTTTCTTCTTTTACTTTGGTTATCAGTACTATTTCTATTGTCAATACTTTTCTTTCTTCAGTATTTCATTGTAGCTTTTTACTAGTGCATCCTTTTTGCAAAACATGCTCTGAAACATGATTTTTCTTGAGTCGAGGATCTATTGAAAATAACCTTTTCTACTCCACAAAGGTAGGAGTAAGGTCTGCGTCCCAGACCCCACTTGTGGGATTACACTAGGTATGTTTGTTGTTGTTATAATGTAGTTTTCTCCTTCATATCTCTAAGAAACAGAGGTCTCTACTCTTTGCTATGATACTAAATATCATCTCATTCTACACAAAATTATACTATTTTTTTAAAGCCAATTCTCTTACATAGGTAGTGGCGGAGTTACAACCATCGAAGGGTGGTCAGTTGAACACCCTTCACCTGTAAATTATGGATAATACATAATTTTATTATATACGATCATACATATAGTATACATCACTAAAGTTCTCCACAAATGCAAAGATCCGCAATTGATTTGACTAAGTATATTAGATCAAGATTAGGTTTTGATTACATATATAGATTTCTTAGCTAATGGATAACCCATCCATATATAATTTATCTTGGATTTTAACTCATTGACCTTGAAGAGCAATTTTGAGGGCGACTTTGAATTGACTAAGAATTGACTTTGATCTCGAATTGTCAGACAAATCAAGACAAATGCTATTATACAATGTGGAGAATAATTTGAGGAATCTACAAAAGATTTAACACAACTCATTCCCAAAAAGGAAAAGATACTCTGATCAATAGATTTAGGAGCAGATTGTGTTCCTGTATCCAATCTAAAAAAAGTCTTGATCAGAAGGTGAATGTATCTTCATTACAACTTTTCTTTAGCATACCAATAATAGGTTATGGTGGGACGGTTGAGATCACTCCGACCTTAATTAGAAATCACGGGTTCAAATCCTTGAGAATGAAAAAGAATAATTCTATTAGGAGCGTCGTCTCCAAAAATGAGCCTTCGCAATGCGTGAATCAAAATTTAGTCGAATCAATATGAGTATATCGGGCACAGAAATGAAAAAACAAGAAAGAAAAAAAGACTTTCTTTTAGCATCTTTTTTTGTTCATGTTCTCTTTTGGAAAGGAGAAGGGGGAAAATGCAACTTGTAAAGGGTAGCACAATTTTAAGAGCATAGAGGCATATTGCTTTTGAGACGCCATGACTCCACGTTGTCAAAATTTCTATCACATACCCATATAAATGTATGCCGCCGTTTCAAATTATGTGACATAGTTTGTACCAACATGAAATTTAAAGAAATATGTCTTGATTCTGGAATACGTGACATCACCGGGTGTGAAGCTTTTGCCATATGAAAATAAGGACAAATCTAGCATGTTTTAATAACAGCGAGAATACATTAGATCCTAAGACTATCAACAAATAGTAAATATGTACTATCTCATATAATTCAGGAGCAAATTTAATCTTTTTGATCATTAAAAAATGATGTTACATAAAATGAAACAGAAGGAGTTGGTAATATGTGGCCTTTCGAGGTAGCATACCATTTTTTTTCTTCTTATTAATTTCTTTTTCTTAGTGAGAATCACTTGATGATAAGGATGTCCTAGTATATATACCGTACCCTTTTTCTTAATTTGTCCTATTATTTTACCTTTTGTACTTTGTAATAATGTACGATTTGCAAGGACCTTATTGCAACAACAGGTCCACGAAGAACGATTCGGTATCCAGAACCAACTAGTACGGCTTATTAAGATTTGTGTCACAAAGAGTTCATTAAAAGAGAAATCGCTTTTTACTAGGAGTATTCTCAGATTTGAGACTTTTAGCTAAACATGAAAGAATTTCATTCATCTCATCACACCCTTTAGTGATTTAGTAATTATTCATTTCTCCAACAAGAAAGTGGAAGGATATTACTTTTTATACTTGGGAGGGCCAGGTTTGTCTGAAAGGAGTTTGTTAAGTAAATCAAGTTTGTGTCTGACTCAACTTCAAAAGTTATTTCACGATAAGAATAGATTTCATCAATCAATTGTGACACTCACCCCGCACCCGCGCACCACCCCGCCCCAATGGGCCTGGATCTCTCATCCTTCTCATCCCCAAAAAAAGCATATGGCTTTTGGAACTTGGAAGTACCAATCGACCCTCTTTCTTGCTTGAGGCCCTTTTTATCTTTGATGCACTATAGATTTGGAATATTTCAAAAGCATTTGTTACAACCCCATTTCAATTTATGTGTCTAATTTTCATTTTCAGTCTGCTAAAAAAGAATGTCACTTTGTATATTTAGTAAAACCACAAAATTCCAAAAAAACAAAAATTCTTAAACTCTGTATCCAATCAAAGTAAGGCACGTAAAATAAAACGGAGGGAACATTTCATTATCGACAAATTATTAGAAAACTCTTATCAGCTACGAGCTATTTCACGATGAATTTTGATAGCTAACCCTTATTTTGGAATGTTAGTCATTTTATCCACGTTACACATAAAGTGCCCAAGATCATATATAGGGGGAATATTTAAAAGGTAGTTATATTCCCTTCTCATTTTCAAGATTGTAGGATGTGATGCAGTTTCATCTATCATACAAATGATAAAATATAAGTTTTTTTTTTGCTCTTTTATTTAGGAATTAATATTTTCAACTTTTTATTTAACCCTTATATATAGCTCCCACCAATTCAAGTAACCATATCAAATCAACAAACTCAATACACAAAGCCTAATTTTCTTTTCTAGTTTCCTTCACATATTTTCTGCCAATACAAATATATATTTCACAAAAGACTTAAAAACATTATGGAAATGGTGATGAAGTTGGGAGCACAAAGTCCAGTGGTGATTTTCAGCAGAAGCACTTGTTGCATTTCTCATAGCATCGAAACCCTAATTCGCAATTTTGGAGCAAACCCTATTGTTTATGAACTTGATAGACTTCAAAATGGGAAGGAATTGGAGAGGGCATTGGTTGAATTAGGGTGTCAACAAAGTGTGCCTGTTGTGTTCATTGGAAATGAGTTAGTTGGAGGTTCTAATGAAATTATGAGTCTCAACATTAGAGGCAAGCTCAAGCAATTGCTTATAAGGGCTAATGCAATTTGGGTATAGAAAATATATGCTTGTAATTTTATTTTATTTTTTAAATAACCATGGGTCAGGGGCAACTTGGGCACAACTCGATTAATTTCATGAGTACTTGAGCTACCTACATCAGCAGAGGTATTGGATAACGTAACTCTATCCACTAAGACTTGGACTGAAGGAAAGAAATCACCTAGTATTTGCCTCGGCTGAGATTTATATGCTTGAAATTATGATAGCTAAAATGTCTAGGTCTTGATGTCATTTTTGGGTAGTGAAAGACCTAGTTATTGAGGTTTTCTTTTATTTCCCTTTTTATTAATCTCCAATTTTGTTGTTGATGTATTATTTATTATAATAATTAATGGTATGTTTTAGCCATACAATGATCATCATTTTCTGCATTATTAATTCATAACACATTCCTAATGTTCTTCTTGCACACAGAACCTAGTAGGTTTATTTATATATTCAAGTAACTTTTTTGTTCAAATTCATATATATTAATACTTGAGGGTCATTATCGTAAACTCAAGAACCCACAAAATTCAAATTCTAAATCCGTTTTCTACTTGCATAATTTCTTGAGTTTTCGTTTCCATGGAAGTATACACAACACTAAGTATGGGATGGTTTAATCAAGTCCTCAAATATAATTGACTACTGATCGAGTTTATATATTGAGAGGTAACCATTAGTTGTATAAAGTATTGTTCGAAATTTTTCTAACAAAAGTAGTTTCTAATATGCCTGTCATATAAGCTTAATTCATAAGTAAACACGGGGAATATATATATTATGCTATCATATAGGTGCTTTTTGGCTCCTTCTTTGGCTAGTAGGTCCGCTACTACATTTTGCTCCCTAAACGTGTGCCTCATGAGTCACGATTCTCGATAATTTCATCACCACGAATAATGGTGGAGTTATATAAGCTTAAAATTATTTAGAAAATTTAATACCTATGTAGAGTCAATCGTTTTAAAATGTCTCAACGAAGGACATTTTTTTTGTATATTTTAAGGACGATTTAATTTTAATTATGACATATTTAAATTATAGATCCCAAAAGTTTTTCTTTCTTTGTTAAAGTTTCATACTAATCAAATACCTTCGCATAATAAAATGAAACAGCTAGAGAAATAATATACCTTGATGTTGGAACCTATATATGATAATTTGTGACCTTTCGAGTTAGTAAAGGAGTTTTTTTTATGGGTGAGAGTGTGTATATATATATATATATATAGATCACTTTTGATGATAAAACTGACATAGTACTTTATATTTTCCCTTTCTTGATCAAGTAATTCACTTTATTCCTATTAAGGAATTTGAACCAAATTAGTCATCAAAATTTCTGTGTGGTACTTTTTTCTTCTCCTTTTGGTACGGATAATTATGTGGACTTAATTTCAACAGCATGTATATACGTCTATAAGTATATATTCTGATAAAAAAGATATTTTTTCTCAAATAAAAAATAAGATTCTAATATCTTTGGTCGTATTGAAAAAGATCAGTCCAGCTGGATAACTAATTTAGTTTTCCTTTTAGCAAAGTATGTACATTTGTCCGAAGAAAAAAAAAACTATTTTTACATCATTAGGTTATTGTTACGTGTTCTAGTATAAATAACTTGTCTTATTTTCAAAATTGCAAATTTCATATTTTAATAAGACTTATGTGTAAATATCTTTTGAGTCATGACACGATTGTAAATAGAAAAAAATCCTTATACTTACTATGTGCATAACTTAAACTCATTCACAAAATATATTATGTTCATATAAAAAATGGTAAATACGTAATTATTGTATTAATATTGCCACAATATATACCAACCAATGTGTTTTAGTGGCAACAAAAATAAAGCACTTTAGTTGAGACTGGATTACCACAAAGACTACAATTGATGTTGATAATAACAATTAAGGTAACATAAAATATTTTAAAGGTCATTTTTAAAGATTATATCGTCAATTGATGGACCTTGCTCAATTTCAAAATGTAAAAATTATAAGTCGTAAACTTAAATGCATGTATCCCAAGAAAAGACAAGCTACATGACCATATTAAAGTATAATAACTTTATTTATACATCAAGAATCACAATGTGAGGGAAACTACAAAGATCAAAGCTAAAAGACTTTCTATATATAAAGTGGTAAATTTATTATGAAAACTCCTAGACCTAGTAAACTTGCTACATAGTCTTTATTAATTTCTATACCCAAATGGCATTAGCCCTAATGAGCAATTGTTTAAGCTTACCCCTCACATTAAGACTCATTATCTCATTTGCACCACCAACTAACTCTTTCCCTATAAATATTGTTGGCACACTTGGTTGACACCCTAGTTCCATCAATGCCTTCTCCATTTGCTTCCCATTTGAATGTGTATCGAGCTCGTAAACTGTAGGGTTTTCTTCAAAACTACGGATTAAGGTCTCGATGGTATGGGAAATGCAGCAACTACTCTTTGTGAAAATCACCACCGCGCTTGATGCTCCCAACTTCATCACCATATCCATGTTTAAAATAGAAATTAAATTAAATGATAAGTTTGGACAAATGCCAAGATTAATAGCTTTTAGTGAAGAGGAAATTAGAAATTGTGAATGATACAAGAAATGGTATATGAAAGTTTTTGAAGTGAACTTTAGGGTTGATTTGTAGTTGAAAAAATTGAACATATCATGAAGCTATATATAGAGGCATTATGTTAGCAAAAAGAGAGCAAAAAAAAAAGGTGAAAATTGTTGGATAGGATATATCTAGATTGTTCTTGATCACTTGTATGATAAGGACATAACAAAATTAAGATGAAAATGAAAAGAATATAATCTATCATCTTTAAAATATTCCAAGAACATTGTAAGGTCACTAAAGTCCTTTTGGATTTTCATTTTTCACACATTTAAAAAAAAAAAAAAAAGTTTTTGCTTGCTTGGTTTGGTTTGTGTTCTTAATGCAATTTTCTCTTTTCGAAAACAACATTCTCATATCAACGTGTTAAAATATGTGATTATTTCATTATTTAATTAGCTGTCTATAATACATGCTTCAAGTGCAAACCTAAATTTCATTATTAATACTACTATTATTTTTCAATATATTTATATAACGTTGACTTGTATGTTTCGATAATTACGTACATGAAATCATGAAAAGTGTATATAATATAGTCAAGAATCAAGATCTACGTTACAAGAATTATAAATGTTGCATTTTTCATTTAAGTTCCGATAAGAACAAAATGTATATATTTTTTGAATGCCCTCTTGAAAACAATGTATCTACTAAAGGAAAAACAAATCTATATGTCCAGCTGGAGTGATCTTTTTCAATAGAATCTTACTTCTAATTTTAGGAAAAAAATGAAATATTTTATAAGAATATATCCTCATACAGACGTGCTGTTGAAATCAAGTCCAAATTATACGATGTGTACCATAGACAAATTTGATTAAAATTCCCTTATGGTATAAAGTAGATATCAAGAAAGGGAATGTAGTACAATTACTGATCCAGAAAAATGGTTCATCCCTTACAACTTAGAAGGGCCACATATATTACCATAGTATATAGACACTTGTGGTCCAGTACGATAACATGACCTTAAATGAAAGTGAGAATTCATATAGTCATTCCGAATTTGTTTGGAGCTGTAATATATATAGTTGTTATAATATATGGAGGCGGGATAATTATAACGTCATCCGGAACTCTTATTAAATGGAAATTATTACATAATTTTTAGATCATTATGACCTAAAATCAAGATATACTACAAGTAATGGTTTATTTATAACTGGATGACTACTAGTGCAACATCACCTGAATGTCGCTATGACTATAGCCCACTAATTTCTTAAAATAATTTGTATTTTTTTCTAATTCTATCTTGATTGTAATTTGATAAGTAATAAAAAGTTCAATTCTTATGCTAATTTTCTCTTTTTCCCTTTGTCTTATTATTTGTTTTCTGTTTTATGTAATGACTCACTTTGAGTTATGATTAATTCATACTCGCTTAGGATATATATA